>JASANG010001969.1:0-57723 GCA_030248215.1 Enoplolaimus lenunculus | reverse complement strand
ATCGGATTCTGTTTCGGTTGAGAAAAAGCCGTATCCAACAAGTTTGGCGATATGTTTGTTTTTGTTTATAAACCCTCTCACATCGAGTTACCTATAGGAAACTTAGCATAGTGTATATACGTTAAATAATATATATTGCACCGTGTTTAACAATTGCAATACTTATACATAGTAGTAAATCACCACAAGACGTGAGATACTCTTGGGCTCGAGCGTCAAGCTCCTATGGCTGAGTGGTGATGGTATACGCCTCCCACTCCAGTCACTGGAGTTCGAATCCTAGCATAAAAAAAGGTCTTAGGGGAAATTGAAATATTCATGTGAGAAAGGATTAAGCGAAAAATTTTCAGTTTACTATCTTTAAACAATAAAATTTTAAGTAAATTGTTGCGTAAATTTTTATCTCAGAACACAAATAGCAGAACTGAGGTCGGGCACAAAATATAAAACGTTTCACGTTACGCGGCTGACATTGCGTTGATATTCTGAAACAAATTATAGCTATATATATCTGAATTTGTGACATGCAAAATTCGTATTAGGATTCGGCAAATTAGCAATGGATTTGGATCTATTCTTATTCTTGAGAATATTTTTAGACTCGGTGGAAACATCAGTGACATCCCTAAAGGGGAAATCTAAAACGTCCCTGTGCCAAACATTTTTGTTTCGTACTTCCGGTACAATTTATTTCATTAAATGAACAACTTTAAGTTGTGGTGTATAATACAATCATAGTTAACAAAAGGTTCTGCTAGTCATATGCGCCCCGGGCCTCCCACGATCTTAATTCGGCCTTGCAAAGGTTGTAACCAAACCTTCGTATGTAACACAATATTTGCCTTACTGCTAAAACGGCCCGGCACAAACGTGCTTTAAATACAAAATACACGTGTGCAAATCCATTTCCGGCACAAAACCGCTTAGAAAAACAGTGTCATAATTCAAAAATTCAAATTTCAAATTCTAGTATTTTATATGATTTTCAACAGGATAATTTGGATGTGTTACCTCAACTATGCAGACATTTAAAAATATATCATATGATATTGGCAGACAATACCTCAAATATCATACGATATTAAAGGACAAATGTGACCTACACATGATATTAGCAGACAAATACGAATTTTTGAATAGGATATGGGGTCTACAAGCAGACAAAATGTGACCCAATAGTATAATAGGGACAAAACGTGTTCCAAGCTGCCCCGGTTATAACGTGAACCCCACATAAGAGGAAGGGAGGTAATAAGAGGGGTCCCCATTTTGAGTCTCAATCAAATACAAGTCCGTATTAAGCATCCCTAATAAAAGTCCGTAAGCAGATAAGAATCCTGAAACTTTATTAGGGTCCATAAAGTTCAATTATCCCATATTGTGGTGCATAAATGACTCCAGGGCCAAATAAAGTTGAGTTCAAAACCTTAAAGCATATACTTAAGTTATGAAAGTTACATTCCAAAGTATAACCTTGCATTATCGCTCAAGTTTTTGATACGTGACAAATAAGCATTTAATTCGACGTATAGTTACACTAATGGATATATATCGAAGGTCGGGTAGGGCGGGTTTTAAATAAATAACAGTCCGTAACTGTTCAACAGGGGGTACCTTGTGGAGAGACCCAACAAATAGCCCCTCTCCCTCTTATTCGGGTCGCTACAGCAGCACAGGACCGGATATTCGTTTCCGTTTCTTTTTCCAGTCCCTTTACCACCCTGTCTCCCAGCGGGCAGTCTCTTATAAATATACGTGTTGCTAACTCTGTGATTTAATTTTTTATGCCACCTTGTGTACTGCATGCTTATCAGAGAAATCTATCAGAAGCGGAGCCTAATGCGAGGTTCACGTTAACTGGGGCAGCTTGGGATACGTTTTGTCCCAATTATATTACATTCGAGGTATTGTCTGCGAATATCATATATATTTTGGATTATTTTCAAATGTCCCGACTTTCCGTTCATTTATTAGCGCCCAAAGATGACACTGTACCGTTGAATATCATGATATTCCTGGAAGTTTTAAAATATTATATGATATTCGCATTAAATGTCCAACAGTATCATGTGACATGCCGACTCTTGTACACATTGAACTCTTGTGCACATTGAACATTTGAAAGCAGCAGTTTGTATGCTAATGTCATATGACATTCGAGTTTTGTCTGCTCCGATATGATAGCCCAGAATTTTAGCATTGACGTCGAATCAACATGGGACAAACCGTGACCTGCCTACTCCGATTATAACGTGAATCCTGCATACACGTTCGATTTTCAGCGCGTATTAAAGTTTCCTCTTATCAATCAAAGTTCTTCGCTAATGCTGTCAATAAAATGTCCCCTTATTTAAAAAAATACTACAAGACAAGATAGAAAACCAAGAAATAAAACGTCATTTAACTCACGACATACCGAGGTACAACCGGAGGTCTGCCTCCGGTTCCAACAGAAATCGACCTCCGGCTAAGGTAAAACTTGTGCCGGAGGTTGCGGTGATTACGGTAGTAAAATTTTGCAGTTTTTACAACATTTATCCGTTTGGTGCGTTTCGATTTAACTTTTGGCACAATTTCAGAAAGAATGGCCGAGATTTCGTGAAAAATAAGCGTAAAACCATTCGATTTAACACGTTACAGATATTTGGTAAAATTAACAAATTAAACACATTTTAACTACCTAATTTCGTCACAACTCCGGCTCCGGCAAGTTTTGACTGTCGGCTTTTCGGCTATGGTATTTTTCACCTGTGATATATATCAGTTTGCGACCGGATACAAAAAACTGACGAAGTCGGATAATCAAATATCCGGCGGCAGCCGGAGCCCGATAATGACTTCACATCTAATACAAGACTGCATTTAAATATCAGAACGTAGCTTACAATTCTTCCTTCCATGGCTTGTTAAGGTACCCAAGGTATTTACGTGACAAAGTTTAACATCTCACGCCGTTGCATTTTTAACACTTTATAACAACGATCCTTTTCCACTATTCTATGTTACTGTAGCGTTGCGTTCAGTTGGATTATTGTTTGGCCCATGTTCCTTTTAAGGGCATCCAGTTTTCCGTAGGTATAAAACATAGGGCCAAACAGAGGTAGCTAAGGTCCCGGATTAGAGTCTCAGTGTCAGAGTCTCGGTATTTAGCACGTCTCGGTTTCTTGAGAATCGGTGGTTTGGAACCGACACTAGAAATCGGAGATTTTCGCAAATGCTGGTAAACCTGTAAAAAGCAGAATTAAAATTGTTCAAGCAAGTGATGACTGTTGAATAAAATTTCGCTGTGAATCTATGAATTTTCATAATTACGCAATAATTAAGAGCATATAGATATTTTGAAAAATCACAAAAAACTTTGAAAACAACAAACAACTACGAAAAACCTATGAAAAATTCATTTACTTTGAAAATTTTGATGTTTTTCGGTGATGATCAAAAGTTGATCGAAACCGAGACCTTTGATGGTTGGTCTTCGCACATGTCTGGCTATGGATTAACGCTATTATTTTTGCAAACAAGTCTGACAGAAAAAACGTGTAAAAGTAAGTCAATCAGTTCGGTGGTGTTTGGCCTTGGCATAAATACGAATGATGGTGTAAATTTTTAAAATTTTTCAAAAAAATATCCAGCAGGTTAAAACACCGAAGTCGGACGTCGATTTTTTGCCGAAGCCGGATATTCGGAGGCACCCTGATATATACATATATACATTTATATAATACTGTTCCCAAATCGATTTGCTATTTTTATTTTTCCGATATATATATATATCAAGACTGCTGGTAGACATGTTATAACCGCCAAAATATATTGAATTTGTCTAAATGTTATATTTTGTATACGATATCCGCTTTCTGGATCCGTTACCGATTGCGGTGTTTTTTACTATCCGTTCACTCATTGCTGGTGAACAGTGTTGGAACTGTAAGCTCTCCGATTTTTTCATACGTCTGTTCAGACAGCGAGTCGCTATTTAAATTGTTTTCCTGTGTTGCAATTGAGTATAAGCTGGTGTCCGCAATAACCTGTATCGTTTAAATCAGGTTCTGTATTCTAAAATATTGATAACACCTATGACAAGTAGGTTTTCAAACAAGTCTAATATATAATCTACATTTACAAATACGAAAAACACTGTGACAGCAGTTTCATACAAAAAACATTTATAGCAAAACGAAACACAAAAGCTTTTTATAATCATTTGCGAAGCATGGATATTCCGGTCGCGCGTAAAAACTTTGTTGATTAAATATTTTAGACGCGTCACCCCACCTAACGTTTACACAATTACAATTAGTCCATGGTACAGATTATCCAAACCATGGATCACCATCAGCTAGAGCCGTTACATTCAAAAGCGTAAAAGGGGTGGTTTTAAGTGTCAAAACCCCGTTTGAAATTTTTGTACGGTGATTTTTAGACACCGTTCCAGTTCCAACACAAGAACACCGTTGTACCTGTTCATCGAGCCTAATCCCCCCTTTTTTCGAAACCATGGCAACGCCCAAGCCTAATTAATTCAAAATACAGCTTCATTTATTGCCGCTGTAACTTTCACGGTCACCATGGATTGCCTTCGAGATTTGAGTCCACTGCATTGCTCGTTGGATTGGATCATGACCAGTTGGTTGTGCGTCCAGTTTCCAATAGTTGAATCGATTAAATTGACACTCGACGTTTAAACAGCGGTCGCTTTGATCTGTAGCACAGTTGACATCAACTTTTTCGACAATAACGTACGCTGAATATCTAAAATAAAATGCATAAAGACATAATTCTGATTTTAATGCCGTTCCATATAGATTCCTTCACGAAAATGTTGACCAGTGTTACTTTGAGGGGTGTAACAGTAGCATAACCCGTATTTACTAGCCTAAGTCTAAACCTCAGCGTAAAAATAAGCCTATAACTCAGTCTCAGCCTAATCCTAAGCTTAAGCCAAAAATTTGTCTACAGCTTAAGTTTACTTTATTGCAGTCCTGTTTAAAAGCGCTTCGTCTCTCAAAATAACACAAAACAACATGAGACAAAAATTTGGAACAATTGCGGCCAAAAAATGAAATCCACGTCCGACGAATTATCGGCGCACTAGTTTAATCCCTGAGGTATACACAGCAATGCAAAGTTGTCAATGCCACGGCTAACGATATTATTGCAAACACATTGGCTGGCCCTGGAAGCCATTTTGAAACATACACTGTATGACATGGCTTTAGATCCGTAAATGCTAACAGTCCCATTGAGAAAACAGGAGCGGAGAAAGCAATTAATCGGTATTTAAGCCCCTCCCCGTACAAATATTACCATAGTACCCATTGGCTAAGAAGCATCACTTCGATGGTAATACATACTTACCCTTTTGGAACTGACATGACACAACCATTCAAAGGTCTTCCTCGAAATGTTGCAGTACAATCGGTAGCATCATCTAAAAATAAAAAATTAACAATTAATATTTTTTATATCTCAGAACAAAGCTACTTAAGCATACTAGAAATTAAGAATATGAAATTTATGTACTAAATAAGCTAGAAAAATGTTCATTTGGACAACAGCCATACAAAATAATTCAGCTACAATATTACACATAACATACGTCCACTGTTATCCTGTAAAACTACTACCGTCTGCGAACACGAAAAGTGAGCACATAAAATTGACTTAACCCTTTCTGCATGAATATTTTCTATTTTTATCTGATCTATAATTACAAACCACGATTCAGTGGAAACCGATTAAAATACATTTTCCAGCCACATCCACTTGAATTCTGTTCAATTAGCGTTCCAGTAGTAGTCCTGACTGTCCTTAATAACCAATTCGCAGTTCCAGGCCGCACAATCGCTAACTCGAACAATTTCAGACAAATAATTTCATTTCGAATATAACTTCAAACCTGATATGTTTGTTTCGAATTGTTCAGAAACCGGAGCAAATCCGTTTGCTTGGATCCGACAAGGCATTGAGTGAATTTTAGTAAGTTCTCTTTCCGTCTCATTATAGCTCGAGTTGGCTTCAATACGAATATTTCTTCCAGATAAGCTATCTTGGTTAGCCATTACTTTCAAAGTTTTTATAATAAAGCAATTAAAATTTTAAACTTAAACAATTCCAATTTATAATCAATATATTTTATATATAAATATATCTATATATTTATATATAATATATCTATATTATATATACATGTATATATCTATATTACATATCTATATATACATATATATGCAAATAAAACGAGCATAATTTCTAGATGCCATTTTGGCCATAAAGCGCAGACCGTGCAATAAAATTTTCACCCTCTTCCAGCTCTGTAACCAAAATTCACCCGCAAGCATTACAATTATAAAATCACACCTAAAACGATGCCACGTTTTAGGGCTTAAACCGGTCAATTTTAACTTCATTTTACCGTTAGCAATTAAAATAATGCGTTTTTCTATATACAGCAAATTTGATTTTGACACTCTTGCCATATTGTTGAACTAGACAACATTAAAGCAGCGGCCTATAAAACGTGACCATAGCTGGTATACATTTCGACAAACATTCGGAAATATACCTGACCTTTGCCATCAGGACCAGTTTTTACCACATTTATTTTTTGTTTAAATTTTCAAAAAATCAACATTTTTTAATGGTTCATTTTTCGTTTTGAAAAATTTGTTTAGTATTAAATTTCACAGTATAAAATATTAAAATGTAATGTGGTCATCGTCGATATACCTGGATTGAGATTTAATGCAGTAATATTTTGTTCTGTAACTTTAACTCAATCAACCGAGGTTGAAACGACAAAAATGGATGCACACCTTACTACAGTAACCAGTATTTTCAAACTTGACTCGAACCAGATAACGATTTTAGCAAGAGTCGATGATGACTTTTAGACGAAAGTATGCAATTTAGTCAAAATTGGTATTGGACAAAATGTACCAAAACGACTTTCGTGTTTATCCCCAGTCATAAGTAGGAAAAACAATTCCACAAACAGGTTTCTGGTTTAACACAATTCTGTTGTTCGTTTGTTCGGTTTTGGACCAGGTAAAAAATTCACCCGAAAATATTAAGGTTTGATAGTGCACAAATTGCTTTATACTTTTCGTCGCTTTGATGAAAATTTTCTGCGAAAACTACAATCACATACGGTTAGGTATATGGAGATTTTAAAGAAAAACTAAAAGTTTATTTAAAAGGAAATACTAATGAAACAATGAATTAATTGCTTTACATACAATAGTTCATGTTTTTGATTTTCGTTCAAACCCTACTATAATATTGAAAGTTACTTTTATTCTACCTAAATCGTAATCCATCAGTACTCTAAACTTGAACTCAAAAAATGAAGGTCACAGGAACACAGTGGGATGACTGGGATGTGGGTAAGGATTTTTAACCCGAAACCAGCATTATCCAGGCAAGAATTTTTTCACATGCTGGTTTACCCACACTAAGACACAAATTCACGACCCACCTTTTCCAGCGCCTGACAAGTTAAACCAGTATTTTAAAGATCGTTAATGATTTGCTGTTAAATAAAGTTTTGCGTTGTAGCTTCTGTGAATTTCACACACGAAAGTTTACTAGATACAAGTTTTTTTGACAGAAATCAAAATTATGATCATTGCGATTTATTGTTTGCTGACAAACCATTGAGAACAAAAAGAGTTAATTGCCAGTAAATTACTATATTCGCGTGAACTAAAAAAATATGGAAACAGATTATTTTAAAAAATTACAAGTCTCTGAAAAAGGTGATTTAATTAATAGATTTCAAAAAAAACTGCGCAAACAAAAATTAATCAGTGAAGCAACAACATTCAACTAAAGTCTAATGACGCTAAGCTCAAAAATATATTTTTCACAACTTTGTTAGCATGTCAGTTTTGCAACAATTAATTCCCTGTACTCATACAAATTCTATGATACAAATTGCTGTAAACCTTTTAATTTGTAGGTTTATTTTTACTGGATTATCTGTGTACGTACAGCGATTCACGGCTCAATGTTACAAACGAATGTTTGATTTTTTATGGTTTGTTTGCTAAGTTACGTAATAAATTTTCCCTCCCTGGTCTTAAAACAGACCTTTGGCGCTGCCTATAATGAGTAAAGCTGCATCTAACGCTTCAACGAATGGCCGAAGCTTTAGTCGTACTCTCGGCGCAGTGGGTAGCAAGGTGTCGTTGCGCTGAGTTACCGTATTGGACCTACTAACTGTCTGCAGAACTTAGCATTCAAACCAGTTCACTAAGTACTAACAGTATTAAATAGCAGAAATTTGTCGACTCAATTCGAAATATTAGCTTTTCATAGTTGCAGCTAATATGTTTTTGCAACCGGTCAATCTCAAGACCAAACGAATTTGAACTGCTTTCTAAGGTGCTACTAGATTATAATAACAAAGACACCACTCTTGCAAACACCCTGTGCTGCTGTCTTTCCTCTTAGCCCAATTACAACAAATCGTTCTATAAACTGCGGTCATCCTATTCCAAAATGGGACGCCATAGACGTCCTCTGGTAACATTCTCACGCCGCGGAAACAATCCTCAAATCGCACCATCTAGGCTTAAAGCGGATTTAATCAAACTAACAGCTCGTGGTGTATTTATCGCGCTAACGTTTGGAGTTTTAGGCTACGAAAGCTATATAGTCATTGACGAATACCTCAAAGAACGTTTAGCTACCAGTACCGTGGCCCGGATACCTGCTCAAATGCCCGACATGACCTACTGCTCACGCTACTGGCTTGACGAAACTAAATTTGCCAAACTTAACTTTGGAATGCCTGAGCTTGAAGCAATCATGTCATACCTCGCGTTATATCCAACGATCGAGGGAGATATCCTCAAAGCAATCACAACAGAATCAGTAGCGCAACTCACGAAACAATTACCCCGACCAGGGCAACTTATTCCAAACCACTTAGCGACAGCCCGTACCAAAGCGCTAAACCGCGTCGCAACGGCTGTCAAGCATTCTTTCGGTACTCTGGAATCGCTTCTTCGCTACATTACCTTGCCACCAGACCGAGTACTCCTACCACAACTTCAGTACACAAGCAATGAGGATATCTCGTCCAACGACGTGCCGTTTGAAGAAATACCAAGCGATGTATCTCTACCTCAAGTTAAATATCACCCCACCACAAGTTTACAATGCTACACAATCGCGTGGCCGTACAACTACTCGCTCTACTCAATATTTGCAAAATCAGCCACCCTCGTCGCTCGGTTCGACTATAGTCCATTCCTTCGCAAACCACACCTTTCTCATCAAGGCATGCTGATCATAGGAGCGCCTACTATCCTACTTCAAACGTCACAAATTATTGATATCATGCCAGGAATATCATATGACGTTTTTGTAAACGTCGTTTATTTTTCTCGGGTTTTCTGCCAATTCCGACCTCACTGTAAACACTGGACCGCGAACGATCGTTCAGTATGTGCAATGATAGCTTATCAAGCTATTTTCAACAACACTTGTAACTATTTCATTCCTGGTTACACGCCAGGAGCGCCTGGCTCATTATCCGGTACCGGCAAAGGATCCATGAAACCGTTATGTTCAGGTCAGTCTAAAGGACGTGAGAACACTTCAAAAAGTATTCGTGACAAAATCGACCACACAACTGAGTACGAATGTGTAGCGCCCTGTGCGGACGAGAGTTACTCAACTTACGTCGACGAAAATCAATGCCCGAACCAAGCTGAACCCATCCTCTACTTCCACACCTCCGCAGGTGCCCCGATTACAGTTCTCAATTCCAAGTCCGGCTGTGCCGAGCTTGCTCCAACTCACAACACGGCCTTCGATCACTTGGCGAACACTTCTGAATATGAGTTCCAGCGTCAAGCCTTGCCCCCCGAACTCACCGCATCTGTCACCGGTGAATTGCTAAACCGTTCACAGGTGTCAATTATCAAAGTGCGGTACGTAAACCCTTGGACTTGTTATATGATCCGCGAAACCAAATTGTACACCGCAACTCAACTCGTCAGCAATATAGCCGGTTTAATTTCACTATTTCTCGGCGTTTCAGTCCTGTCAGTTGCACGAACGCTTGTTAAACTGTTTTGTTGCTCGTTTAATTCAAAACCGGAACTTGCTAATGGCATAACCAAGAAATATGCAATGCGATACTGATTCTTTTTTTACACTGATAATCAATGGTAACGACAATCTGAGTCTAACCAAATCAAAGTTTAACCTAAGCCTGTATAAAGGTTTAGGACTTTATTTGGGACATACTTACATATATACTAGGGTACAACTGGACGTAAAGGCTAGAAAAGTAGCCGTAGCTTTGGTCAATAAATTTTGCCGAAGCCGGAGATGAAGCAAGATTTGGTCATGTAAAAATGTTGAATTTAGACATATTAAAATTAAATTTGAAAAACATTGTCAAAAACGTTCATAAGCTTCTGCGCACGAGCCAAGAATGCTACCACTACACCACGTGGTCATTGCAACCAACTTCTTATACCGGCATATGTTCACAGGCATGGCAACATTTGTTTTACATACAATTGCGTGCACATATACCGACAGAAATAAAGTTTCGCCATTAAATAAAATTGATTAATTTTCAAAAATCTGGGTCCTGTTATTTGTGGTTTCATAACGCTTCATACTTAAGGTTTCGAAATGCTAAAAATGCTTAACTGCTTCTTAAATTAACACAAAGCTGATCCAGTGCTCTGAGAATTGCCGGGCTCCTCTAAGAATTGGTAGACATCCATTAATATCTAAAATTTTACAGCGTTAGTAGATCGCTAATGCAGTCAGCTATACAAGCAAATTTTGCGAAATTGTGAACAATACAAACATGCACACTGCAACAAAAGTCTAAACTCATGCATGGTACTTTTGGCCGTACTTTTTAGTAGAATTACTAAAACGTAAATTTCGACCCCGATTCCGACAAAAACTGATTCCGATTCCGCTTCCAACAAAATGTACTTCCGATTGTAACCCTTTAACGCCATGTCTTCAAGTTCAAGCAATGTTGTTGGTTGTGAATAAAAAATCAGGTACTCAAATTTGTATTTTACGATATTAACACTGCAAGGTTCTAGAAACATTTTTGCTGACTGCAGTCCTGAGATCCAACGGAATTCCTGTACCCAACGGAATTCCGGCCCATGTAAACTTTACGGTAGTCCCCAAATCCCACCGCCCACGCTAAAAAGTTAATAGCTTTTGTTTACGGAATGATTTTGGGAGCTTGGGATTTCGGGATTTTGTGATTGCAATAGAATTCATCGCAAGCAATTCCGTGGGCTTACTTAGGCAAATGCTTAGGTTTAGGATTACGCAATTTTTTGGCGCAAAATTACTTTTACGATTAGGCAAGGCTCCGTCTTAAGCTTAGATTTACAATTAAGAATTTAGGCGTAGGATCATGTGTAAGCTTCCTTAGATATAGACGTTAGAGGTGTTTTAGCCTGATATGCTTAGGCTTTAACTTAGGCTACAGCATAGGCTTAGGCTTAGGCTAAGGCTTCGGTTTAGTTTTAGGCTTTAGGAACTGGCTTTGGTTTAAACAAAGATCATAGGTTTAGGCTTAGTTAGAGGCTTTAGGAATAGGTTTTGGTTTAAACATAGATTAGATCTTAAATGGCCCTTGGACTAAATCTTAGGACTAGGCTAAGGTTTGAGCTTAGGTTTTGGCTTAGGCTTAGGACCAGGCTTTGGTTTAAGCACAAACAGACCGTAAATGGCATAGACTAGGATTAGGCAGAGGCTTTAGAAATAGGCTTTGGTTTAAACATAAATTTGACCTTAAATGACTCCTACACTAAATCTTAGGCTTAGGTTTAGACAAGGTTTAGGTTTAGGCTTAGGAGCAGGTTTTGGTTTAAGCACAAATAGACCGTAAATGGTATAGACTTAGGTTTTAGGATGAGGCTTTTGGAATAGGCTTTGGTTTAAACATAGATTAGATCCTAAATGACCCTTGGGCTAAATTTTATGCTTAAGCTTAGGCTCAGGCTAACGTTTAGGCTAAGGCTTGGGCTTAGGTTTAGGCTTAGGTTTTGGGAGCATTTTACCTTCAACCATATTCCCAAATCCCATAATCCTATTTTTTACCATACCCCAAATTCCCAAAATCCCACCTTCGAGCATATCTTAAAATCCCAAAATCCACCATCGACCATATCCCGAAATCCCAAAACCCACCTTCGATCATATTCCGAAATCCCAAAATCAAAAAAATCCCACATTGGACCAATCCCAAAATCCCACCTTCGACCATATCCGAGAATCCCAAAATCCAACATCCACCATATCCCGAAATCCCAAAATCCCACCTTAAACCTCATCACGACAACTCGAAATTAAAAAAAATCCCACTTTCGACCATATTCCGAAATCCTAAATTCTCACCTTCGACCAAATCACGACATCGAGACATCCCAAAATTCCACCTTCCACCATACCTCAAACTTTTGTGATAGAATCTTGATGTGCCGGAATTCCTGCAAAAATCAATTCCTGTTCCTGTTCCGGCATTGCAGAACGCACAAACGAAGATTTCTACAGTTGTCATAAATAAGAAATTTTGTGGTTATCAAATGATTGCGTTGAAATGAATGCCGTTCTCATCGTTCAACTTTTCAAAACCTATACTGCTGCTAAAATACACTGTGGCGTCATCTGCAAATTTTGCATTTACGGTGGATACACGGCACAGCGGTATTCGACGAATATTTCGGCAATTATAACAAGGGTTTAAACGGATAGTAAAAATAACGAATACGAAAAACAGAAATTAAAGTATAAAAGTTTCAACCTTTTTTTACGCTGAAGTTTAGGCTTAGTCTTAAAGAAATAGGAATATGCTGAGATATATACTGTTACGCCCAATACTGGTCATGTTGATCAGGTTTTCTAGCGTTATTGTAGCCCAATAAAGATTGTGAACGTAACGTACACAGGCATATGCAAGCATTTACATTGCATGCATGACACAAAAAATATGTAATTCAATCAGTTTCAATGGTAGTTGGCATAAATGCAAACTTGAAGTTTTAAAAAATACCCGGCGAGTTGGAGCCGTCGCACCGTAATATATATAATAAATAAGCACCGGATATCTGGATATGTAAAATATTCGGGCATGTATCCGAAATGAAAATATGAAATGCTATTGTGTAAATCTTTTTGGAATAATTTGTAATGCTTCATTACTAAAGTTGCTGGAGCTGACGAAAAGAAATTCTATATTCAAACCTCAGTCAGAATATTGAACTAAATTCTTGACGATTTTTGTGAGTAGATTTGGTTTTTTTCGGTGAATATTGCTTGTAAAGTTATGAGCTATTTGAGTTTGGCCCTTTTTCGAATTCTAACTGCCACAAGTTTTAAAAATTCAGTAAGATATTGAAAACATTTGTTTTCTTACATCTTGTTTGACACTGTCATGAGCTTGGTCCTGCGGTGGACCTTGTGAAAAAAGTAGTTTAGTGTTCGAATGCTTCGCCATTTGAGTATGAGATAAATTATAGATATACTAAAGATGGCGCTATACGTTTAACCCCTTCTCACATTGAGTTGCCTATATGCAACTCAGCGCAATGTATATACGTTAAGTAATATATATCGCACCGTGTTTAACAATTGCAACACGTATACATAGTACTAATCACCACAAGACGTGACAGCCCCCTCAGGCTTGAGCGTCAAGCTCCTATAGCTGAGTGGTGATGGTATACGCCTCCCACTCCAGTCACTGGAGTTCGAATCCTAGCATAAAAGTAGGTCTCATGGGAAATAGAAAATATTCATGTGAGAAAAGGTTAAGCGAAAAATTTTCAGTTTACTATCTATAACCCCTTCTCACGTTGAGTTGCCCAGAGGCAACTCAACGCAGTATATGTACGTTAAGTAATATATATCGCACCGTGTTTAACAATTGCAACACGTATACATAGTACTAAATCACCACAAGACGTGAGAGCCCCCTCGTGCTCGAGCGTCAAGCTCCTATAGCTGAGTGGTGATAGTATACGGCTCCCACTCCAGTCACTGGAGTTCAATTCCTAGCAGAAAAGTAGGTCTCAGGGGAAATAGAAAATATTCATGTGAGAAAGGGTTAATGACGTCCGGCGCCGTTCGACACCGAACGGCACTGTATTGCAAAGCACATGTATTTCTACATGGCACCACATAACAATTGCCAAAGTTTTTATCTTGCAGTACCTTACGGCCCTGGACGTCGCCGCACAAGCATTGCACCACCCTTATCTGTTACAAAAAGTCTATCGCTCACAAAATTCCTGTGCTAATCCAATTCCGTTTTGCACCCAGCTGCATATGTTAATTGATGAAAATTAATTAACACACCATATATTCAAAGTATTTGCGTGTCCCCCATTCAAAAATCCTGGCTATACGCCAATTCAACAGACCGCGTTCCATTCACGGCCCATGTAAAGAACAGAGCCGTAACAACAGCATAAGGATAAGCAAAAAATCTAAAGCTTCAGCTTACTCTATTACAGTCCCGCTTGAAAACTTTCCGGCCCTCTTCTATACACGGGCTTGATGTACCGGTGAAAACAATGCAATTTAATACAATTCCAAAACGTCAATAAACCAACTTGGAATTAAAATAAAAGCTGTCGCTCAATTAAACTCAGACGCATTTAATACGTCTGAAGTATACACGAAAATGTATATTCTACAAAATATTTGCCACAAACGATGAAAACATTCACTGAACTACAAGAATTATTAACACTACTTAGCATTAATATGTTCACATCAGGGTACAACCAAAGGTCTGCCTCTATTTTCAGCAGAAAATCGACCGTAGTGAAATTTTTAGTTTTATAAAAAATGTATCCCTCGGTGCGTTGAGCTATATACCTAAGAGTTTTTTGAGAGCTATAAAATTAAAGACCTAAATGAACAACCACACAGATCATCGTGCGAAATGTTTTTTATATCCGGATGTTCATACTTTGCCAGGGCCCGGGTAAAATCCTGGCTCCGGGACGTCTATAATATATACGTATCCGGCAGGCACAACCGGAGGTCTGCCTCCGGCCCCGGCACAAAATTGGCCTCTGGCTCCGGCAGAATTTTTGCCGGATGTTCCGGCAATTTTGGTAATAACATTTTGCATAATTTAGCAAAATTTATCTGTTTAGCGCGTTTCGTTTTACTTTTGTCATAATTTTCAGAAAAGAATGTTCGATATTTTGCAGAAAATTAGCGTAACACAAAACAACTTAACAACTTTATTGCAGATATTGGCTAAAATAACTAATTAACCATCATTTTTGCTACCTAATTTCGTTTCACCTCCGGATCCGGCAAGTTTCGTTGACCTCCGGCTCCGGTATTTTTCACTCCGGGTGCACCCTGGTATCCGAATATTATTCATATCCAAAAAAAGTATTGTTGCTTTGTTTGAACATTAAAAATAGCCAAAGCACTAAATTCGTGTGAAAGCCCCAAAACGAGGTTTGAAAAACTTTCATCCATGTTTGCGCATACAAACTAACTAACTAACAACAGTGCAAATACATCAAAACGTTTAACTTGCGATTTTGGTTTTATGATTCAAATTCGAAGCGACATAAGGGTTATCCTAACACGTTTGCAACCCAGCCTTTTTCACATTACTATTAAAAAATCTTACTATAACATCGTTTTACACATTGTTAACATACAAATAAATACACTCTCGAATATGCAAAACAGAACACAAAATGACACAAAACCTAACAAACACATTAAACGAGCATAAGGTAAGTTGTGAATCGAGTAATTTGGGACTGCGAGGGGGCGGCGAATTTGAAAAAATATTAATTTATTTCTTTTAGGCGTTGCTCTGACAATCAAGAATCTTTTAGTATCAGGCTATCGTCAACTCGTAATTGGGCTCCCCTGGGTCACTAAGGCTAAACTCAATTTTTGAGTCTACACAAAAAACAATCTTTTACATAACGCTACTTGATAGCCGACCAAACCTACACATGGCCAATTTTAAAATTTGCTCACTTTTTATTTAAAATTATCACAAAACAATTATACTACGTAGTTGTTGTTTTGAAGCTATATCTACTGCTTCACCGGTCGATACGGATTCTTTGGGGCATACCCGGAAATCAGCGTTGCAATCAACCACGACAGTCCGAGCACTAAATATCCGGTTTTGTAAATTTGCGGTATGGATATACCTTTAGCAATGTCAAACGCCTGAAAAGAACCTATTTAAAACAAATTAACCCAAGGTATTAATCATTAAAAACGCCACCCCGCGTCACACACCTTCCTGACGTTTCAAGGTTAACTGCACGCTGTAAAGACATTGATACAGCTTCTGTTAAAAATGGCATATTCGTATTTAAATAAAAATTTATTAGGAAACTATTTCAACTAGTCGTGTATGACAAATCAAAACCTACACGATGTGGAACGCAATAATTATTTTTTTGCGAACAACTCCATGATCCCATAAAAGGGGCCCTTAGCCAGAGCGGACCCAAGAAGATCCTCATCCTCCTAGGAAAATTTACCTGCAACGAATGCATCTCCAAACATTTGTTGTCGTGTCCAGCATATCGAACTGGCTATGGGCCTGCTTACAAACTGTTAAATTATTCACCAAAAGCGAAAAAACAACAACACTTACCAAAAATCGTATTCCGTTGAAAAAATGAAATACAATAAAAAACGAAACGACCCATTTGACTGAGTAAACAATTGGTCGCGGCAGATTCCAACTCATGATCCAATCAATCAATTGTGTGAAACTGGTTCGGGTAACCAGTAGACCTCCAGTTAATAGAATAGCCCCTAAAAGATATAAGTAGAAGGGTGACGCAATGCTACTTCGCCGTCGTCCGTCACCGTGGGGTATCGTACGTGTAACATTAGACACAAATTTATCACTGGCACATAAACACTAATACGATGTTAAGTTCTACGTGAATCTGTATTACAGAGTTTAGCGATTCACATCACTATTCTACGAAGTACCTGAAGCCATCATCATTCCAACAACTCGAAACGCACCAGATACCATCCAAGTCAGTTGCGGCCTGAAACATTAAGTTCAACTAAAATCAATATGAAATAATTAATTAAAATATGTTACAAGGATCGGGTAACAGTAATTCGCATCGGTGTGGGGCAACAGAGAACACATACGTAGCACCCGTCTCAGAAAGTTGTACTGTAATAGCTGCCGTCACCAGCTTGGCAAAGCAGCACGTAGCCATGACACCATGCTGTCTGTGTAATCAACCGGCACCATATATAGCTGATACTAAATAAAGCGGTAGTTTCAGGGGCACGAAATATATCAACAAGCTATACAACTGACATTGCGTTGGTCTTCTGAAAGGAATTATCTATATATTGGAAATTCGAAAAATGCAACGTTCGGATTCGGCAAATTAGCAATTGATTCGGATTCGGTCAAATCGCGGGCGGTCCTGAGAACAGATCAAGGTTGCAAACACGGGCCAGTGCGGTGAACTATACTGTTGTACA
Organism: Enoplolaimus lenunculus; assembly: GCA_030248215.1. Taxonomy (NCBI): domain Eukaryota; kingdom Metazoa; phylum Nematoda; class Enoplea; order Enoplida; family Thoracostomopsidae; genus Enoplolaimus; species Enoplolaimus lenunculus. The sequence continues at coordinate 40,203 of JASANG010001969.1, read as the reverse complement.
TACGTCATCCACCATGATGTTATAAGTCCACTGTTAATATTTTCATTCGCTATTTAGATAATAATGACAAAAATTAAAGTTTACTCTTTTCCATTTCAAAAATTCTCTGCAATCAATCACTTTAACAAAATTACTTTTAAACACTTGTGAGTAACACCACAGATGGTATATGTACTGCGACTGACGCAGATGACACATTATAATTATTTGCAAAAATTAATCAGATAACAATTTTTATCACAGCCACATCCCACGCTTTCAAAACTTACTGATACACAGTCAAATGAGGCGCAATAGGTCGATTAAGAGCTTTCTGTTTCTGCAAATACGACCAACCCCATTCCTGAATAGCAGTTTTGCCACCACCAGATTTCAAAGGAATACTAAAACAATAACGACAATATACCAATATACTTGGGAGCAGTGGTGTGTATCAAATCGGCTTCAACCGATCCGATCCACCATATACGACAAGTTCGTATCGGATCGAAAGTGATATGGCTCCATCCAGTTTATCCCCCAATCGGAAACCTTTATATCTGGATCGCATCGACAAATAACCATTGTTACTGCTGTTCATCAGAAAAACTTTCTAACGTTATTATCTTGTTAACGATTATTAGTCCCGTTATACACGGCACTTAACCTTCAACCCAGACACCAGATTTCGCTTCCCACTTGAAGTCCGCGTTTCAGATTCACACAATTGACCAGTATATCCGCACTTATGTGCTAGGTTTAAATTTTTGCCCAATGCCAACTGTTGTTGAGAAATTATGACTCTGAGTGTCATGTTCGGCTATGATCGGTTCTATCCCGATGTGTATCGGATCGCTAATGAAAATCAGCATCGGATTGCTTCGGAAATATTTTCGATCCGATTTGATCTACATCATTACTAAGGCAAATATACTACAGAATAAACAAAGTTTTTACATTTCAACTCAGCGAAAACGAATAAACCAATAGAACACAATAATGCACATTGATAACGTCGAATCAAAACTAAACCGTTGCACTTGACTTATCAGGTTAAGACATTTTACATAGTTTTTCAGTTGAATTCCAACTTCTATTTATCTTATACACAGTTGAGAATTCGGCCCCGGCCCACTGAATATGCAAATCAACAATAAAAAGTTGCGAACATACACAACACTCTTACCAAGTCTTCAATCCAACAATTGGCTGCTTCAAATTAACTGCTTGACGGCTTGTAGCTATTAAGACGGTGTTTTTGTGCACGCAACATCTGAAACGCAAAAATGCATTTTAGAAAACCGCACGAGACTAACAAAACTGCTAATTTGATTGGTTCAGTGACTAATCTTGCGGTTAGTTTGTCAAAACCATTCTGATTAAAAAATACAAAAACCGATATCAAAAAAGGTTAAACGCTCAAAAGATACAGCAAGTGTTGCGCTATACTCGCCGCGCGCCGCCACAGGGCACTGTAAATTTTTGGCTGCCACTAAATAGATTTTGCTTATATTGTTGTCAGCAACGCATAGCGGCTACCGGCACAGCAAAGTATAGCGCAACCCTTATTTATCGCATATGCTCTTACCTTAATGCGCCGTACAAGCTCATACTTTTAATATATAAGCTGAAACATAAAGCTTAAACAAATCTTAAAAACAAGACAATATTTCTTTTAATTCATTTGGTTCAAAAATTCAGGCATCTGTTCTAATAGTTACACCCGATAAACTTTGACTTCCCAACCTAAGTTTATCTTCGACTCATCTCAGGATGTTAAACTACACACAGAACAAATTGTCCAATATTTAAGAAACAATGGCACGGTTACTAAAACTCTACATAAATATACCATGACACTTAAGCATATAATTAGCATTTACTTAACCAATGTATCGTTTCTACTAAGCATACTTATTAAAATTGGTATGGCACAAACAGGTTTGGCATAGTATTCTTGGACTAATTGATTTTGTAGACCCAAGGTACCTTCAGAATATAACAAACACTTTGGCGTCTTTCTGTTTACGTAACTTAACATGTCCATATATCTTGGTTTCATCCCAACTCAACTGTTGGTTTCATCCCAACGTTTGGGTTCACCCCAACGGTTGGTTTCACACAACGACTGGTTTCACCCAATGGTTGCTTTCACCCCAACGGTTGATTTCACCCCAGCGGTTGGTGCCACCCCCAAAGGTTAGTTTCACTAAAACATTTGGCTTCATCTCAAACCCAACTGTTGGTTTCACTCCAACGTTTGGTTTCGCCCCAACGGTTCGTTTCATCCCAACGACTGCTTTCACCAGAACGGTTGCTTTCACCCCCACGGCTGCTTTCACCCCAACGGTTAGTTCCACCCAAAGGTTGGTTTCACTAAAACATTCGGCTTCACCCAAACGGTTGGTTTCACCCCAACGGTTCCTTTATCCCCAACGCTTGGTTTCACCCCAACATTGGCTTTCATTGCCACGGAGGGTTTCACCATAACTTTTGGTTTAGCCCCTAACATCAATGGTTGGTTTCACCCAAACGGTTGGTTCCATTCCAACGTTTGGTTTCACCCCAATGCTTGGTTTCACACAACTACGTTGGGTAGGCGTTTGTTGTCAGGACAACTGTTTCTTTCACCCAAACGACTTATCTAAACCCAGTATTTATTTTAATGAGTCTTCTCATTTCCAGACCTGAAGATTCGTTCGATGTAACCTGGTAAAATATTAAGGACAATGGCGTCCAAAATCATGTTAACTCTTAATTCTTCGGAAACATATTGCGGACAGCAAAATTTTTGTAATTTTCTTCTTATAAGAAACAGGGCCCATGTTTAGAACAGGGCCGTATCGTTTACCGGAGGGGCTATAATAGTCAGTTTATGCGTTAGACTAAATTTTTTGCTTACGCTTAGGGATAGGCTCCGCCATACGCGTAGGCTACTGCTTATATTTACTACTGTACCGGCTCTGTTCTATACATGGGCCAGAAACAGGTTCCGCTTGAATGCAAAACAAAATAGAAATGTAGAAAAATTTAGCTTGCATTCCATGAATGTATTTTGAAGTTTTCTGACATAATTGCAGGTTTAGGGTTCTAATGACCATTTGACAACAAAAATCATAATTGATGTTTTGAAGACGGCTCACTTAAGTGGCATACAAAACAAACAAGCGTACTGGTAGAAAATTGTATTAATGCGCATTTCCCAGCAGTTATTTGTTTCGTTGCATAGTCACGACTAGAGGCTCAAAAATCTTACCGCATTCAGGCAGCATCGCTTAATCTGGTAAAAGGAATAATCGGTATACTTCAGCCATGTCTCTGCAACCCTGCCTAATCTAAATTTTTAAAAATTCCTATTAATAAACCAGCTAAAAACTTTCAACAGAAAAATAGATTTGCTGTCCTCAATGTTTCAGAAAAATGTTAACATGGTTTTGGACACATTGGAACCTGAAAATGTTCTAATTTACGAAAATTTTGAAATTTCAATGCAATTTTTAAGCGTAGGTTGTAGTTTCAGCCTGTTACACCCAATGACATCCAAGTGTATCTTTAAAAAGTGGAGATTGCAATACGCTCAAACATTTATTAAAACCCCTCACGGTTGCATACAAAACAACAATCAATTTACTAAAATTATAAAGGAATGTAAATAGCATTAGTAAATTGTGAAAACAAAAGGTTTTATACAGCACATAAATTTGTGCAATATTGGTAGTAGTTGAGTCGTTCAAAAGTATGTGGTTAATTTTTAGATTCCATTTTGAAGCCAGCACAAAGCGGAACACGAGTAACAATTTTTCAAATCTACAAATAACAGTACTCCGAATGCCAGCAAAACTAAAAGAATAACTCATATAAAGAACACTATGATTGGCTACACACAGACTGTGTACGTCAGATAATACTACGCGTTTGCGCAGCCCGAAAGTTTCACAAAACATCACAGTCCCCTTGATTGCTCGTAAGCTTCTCATACAATCAACGACAATGGCAGGTCATGGTTAGAATCTCAGCTTGAAATTAACACTCAGTTCAAATGCAAAATAGTCACACCAGGAAAGAGTTAGGTGTATGGCAAAATAAACACAATCATCAACATAGAACACCGATATTCAAAACCATTAACACAACTGGTCATACTGCCAAGTGCTACCGTGTCAATTGCCTTGCAGTGCATCCAACCCAAAAGCTTCCAACGATACCCCATGCTCCCAACATTAAAAACAGTGCCGATCTCACCATCAGACGTCATAATTTCCACTCGAAATGTCCCATAAATCTCGAACAATATATTAAAATAACACAATAATCAGCATAAAACACCGAGATTCAAAACCATTTACACAACACATCGTACTGCCAAGTGCTGACGTATCAATCGCCTTGCAGTTGCTCCAACCCAAAATCTGCCAACAGGACCCCATCGTCCCAACCAGGGTGCAACTGGAATTCCGGTTCCGGCATTTTTTCACCTTCCGGTTCCGGTAAATTTTTACCGCATTTAAAAATTCCGGTTTATGATTTGGCCGTTTTCTTAACTTTGCTAATTTTTAAAAATCTCTTTTGAAAGCCACTTGTACTCCGAATATAAGCCAATGATGGTGGATTTCACTTCAGTCGACGACGAAAATGTAAAATACAACAAATAAAATAAATACCTATGTTCGACAAGGTTGTTTCACAAATAATAGAGCAAAAAATAAGATTAAAATGAAATTTTTGGTGAAATGCATTTTTCACTTTCCGGTTCCGGTAAAATTTTCAAATTCCGGTTCCGGTAAATTGTAATTCCGGTTGCACCCTGGTCCCAACATTAAAAACGGCGTCGATCTCATCGCCAGACGTCATAATTTCCAATCGAAATGCCCCATAAATCTCGAACAATGTATTTAAATTTTTAAATTCAAATTTAAAATTCCAAAATTCAACCTTTCACTTCCGAAATCGTTTGAAAAGCGGATGTCGTTCTTTCGGAAACGATCCAGAGCTTGCGGATCTGTGAATCTGCGCGTAGACAATGCCATGAGCACCTGATAACTGGCTCATGCTTGTTTCGCGTCGCATAAATTTCGCCCCTGTGCCCGAGCTTTTTGATGCGTCGCTAAATTCGGATTTGACGTCTTCTTCTTCTTCTGCCTGAAGCGTGAAACACTAAGCATGTCTATTACCCTTTTCTGCACACAGTCTCTTTGTAACCCAATGGCAATGCCAAAACTCCTAAGTCGAATTTCCAGAGTCAAAATGCTATGTAGCTTGAAATATCCCTGATGAAATAGAAAATATTCATGTGTAAAAGAATTAAACGTTCTAATCTGTCAATAACCCATCGACGACGGCTTATGAAGTATAAATTGACACAAAATGCATGCGAAATTTGTCATAACCAAAGGTGCATAGGTAAAATATTGTATACATGAAAAAACTTAGCAAGCAGCCGAAAGTCGATTTCCTGCTAGTACTGCAGCACTGTGCTATGCATGTTTAATCTGCTTTCAAAGCGCTTAGCATGCGTATAAACTAAAGTACAGCGTGCCTAAGAATACCCAATAAATTTCGTTGAAAATAAAGTAACGCTTACGCATTGGGACTTTGAAATATGTATTTTACTCTCAGAAACCCTGTAATTTTGCATATTTTTTGCGAATAATAACAATCTTTTAAAACTTCGCATAATGGAATTTATTGTTCTATGTCAAAGTTTGAGCTGTCACCTTGCTGCTCCAGTATTCATTTTTGACACGTAGTCAGAGGTCGCTCACAACCGACAATAGCTTTAGTACTGCTTGTAAGTTATGTGATACCCCTGCCGTGCTCCTGAAAATTTTGCCTTTCCCCGCATACCTTTTAGAACTTAAACTTACATCTTTATCAGTGGCCATGATTACTTGTGTCAACAATTCGGCCTGTTGTTCCGCAGTGCTATACTCCAACTGTTCATCATCCATGCCAGCCAACGTTGTCACAACCTACGAAAGTAAAAAACCTAATTAAAAAACTGACAGCATGATGGCAGTGCAGAAGTTTATTTTAAATGTTGACCTTGAAAACTTATATAAATACGTCTTGATCGAAAATCGCTGATTATAACGCTGAAAAATATCTGTTGACAATGCGTCATTTCGGTCACGAATTCGTGACCAGCAACCGCGTAAGCAAACGGTCTTAAAAATAAACTTAAAAGAAATAAAAGAAAAAATATTTTGTTAAACATATAACTAAGAAAATAACCATGGTGTGGCTTATATTTTACGATTATATACAGGTTATTTACAATATTATCGGCAACGTAACGATGGTTTGGTGGCAAGCTGGCAGAAGGGGATACAAACACGTGCATAACGTCACGTTCAATATCCCTGGGAAGGTCTGAGTAAAAAACCACGTCTATTGCGCGACGCAGGTCCCTAGGAGGGACCGCTGTCTAAAGTTGGCGGTGGCTGTCAATAGAAATTGTTAGTGACACCTCAGGCGTCCATGACCCCTAGCACGGGAGAGACCATGCCTGTGTCGTCATTTGCAAGTCAGCCGGTTTGCAGTGCTGAGTGCGATTGCCAGAGTTCCTTGAACATAACTCAATTCAGACTACTCTGCCACCAAACTTTTGAAATGGAAGTACTTGAAATTAAAACAAAATACCAAACAGTCTTTTAAACATTACATAAACAAGCATATCAGCATTTTAAAAAAATTCAGTTGATACTGGTGTATTTATGAATGCAGTATTTTAGAATGTAAAAAATTCGAATTTTTTTAATAAGATTTATTCAAGTAATTGTTTAATGTTATCTTGCAAATGTAAAAAGATATAATAACTGGACCGACGCTAAGATTTAGCCTAAGCGTTAGGCTCAAAATAATAAATAGCAATATAGGGAAACTTTCCTTCTATTGAATTAACATAAACAAACAAAACAAATTTTAGATTCACGCGCGTACCTATTTGAATATTACTGAAGTTACCTGTGCTGTTGTTCTGGTTGCATCTCTTTTTAGAATCTTGAGCCGCTCAAACAAACCACTAACCTTATAGCTATATCCTTGATTTATCAAAAATCGTTGACGTTTGCGTGAGTAACTCATCTCGAGAGTATCTTGTGAGACCAGCGAATAAAAGAATGCATTAAATTCGTCACGTGAGCCTGGCTTTGCACGAAGAATACGGCCTACAATAAATCGGAACTCGAAACCAAAGGTATTAATCAAAGTCTAACAATCCTTGTTTCCCCACAAATGAAGAGACTTCAGCTTGAGATAGAGCCATACCCATAGCCAAAGGGGCGCTGAGAGCCCGGCCCACTAGAGAAATTTTGGTCCACCAGAAAAGTTTCACTGTCGCTTGAAAGTCATCTGAGAAGGAAACTACTGTGTTCAATTTACAAAAAAATATTATTCTTAAGTGTTAAGAAAATTAATAATAAAGTAGAATTTCCATTCGAATGGAGGGGTTGCACCCAGTAGCAAACCCAAAACCATTCTTTTATTGAGAAACTCAAAATGATGTGGGAGAACAAATACTCCAGCTAATAAAAATCAACTCCACTAAGCAAACGGCGTATAGCACTAGACTTCTCTACACTATTAATGATAACACACCACGTTAATTAATACATACCAATTAAAAACTTAGAAAAGTGATAAACATTCCAAGACAAAATGAATTACGTACCTAATCTCTGAGCTTCTTGCCGTCTAGATCCACCGTGCGACGAAATTTGAATTAAAACATTCGCCTCGGGCAAGTCAAAGGAAGTATCGGCAACTTTAGACACGAAAATTGTGTTGACCTAAAATGCGTCCTTTACAAAAACTTGCGTACATAACGTAATTTTGTTCGATTGCTGCAATGCTATGCTGCGCGGTACCGCACATCCACTTGTTCAATATTTGAAAAACAGTTAGTCCTGAATATTTACCAAACTTATGTGCAACTAAAATTCCAGTCCCGACCTTTAGTTCTAGGCACTAGTATAAGAATCCTGCATTTCTCAAGACAAAAGAACCCACAGAATTTTCCAATATCCGCCCGTATCTATAATCTAAAATAAGGGCTTGTTCTGAGGATTGGGGCCACATACCCTACCATTGCCGATTTTGCCCTGTGGTTTTACGTACTTTTCAATAATGATAACACAGGATTAATTTCCCCTTGGAAATTTTATAGAACATAATGCTCGCTTCTAAAATCCAGGATATACCATTGACAAGCTAGTAGTGTCCAGATAATTTTCCCAATATTTTCAATACCAAGCCACACCCTGATGCTTAAACAACATCTGATACCTATATGGATCCCGTTACCAAAACACGAGTACTTACCCGCGGATTATACTGGAAATTCTGCAAAATTTGCATGCGTTCATGTTGAGCGGTTTTGCCAAAAATATACGGTTTGCCGAGTTTTTTCGCGTATGCTTCCAGCGCAAATACGTTATCAGCGAAAACAATTATTTTATCGTTGCGTCGCTCGTGATATTTAATCAAAAATTGTGCGCTACGAAATTTAATCGGATTCATTACAGCCAATAGTAGCTTTTTGTTGACTGCCGCCGATAAATATTCTTGATAGAATTGTGGTGTCATCGGACACCAAACCTAAAAAAGACTGAGAAAGTTTACATAATTGAAAAAATGCTAAAAAGTTCGAACAAAAAATTAAATTTTGCTACTTTAATAATGCATTCATTATTAACGACCCACACGTCCTAAATTATTGACAAGAATACGTATTTAATTGAATTTCATTACTGTTCCAACAAAAATACACCCGAATCCAGAAAGTTTCAAAATCCCTGGTTTGTCATTTTTTGGCTTGAGCAAAAATGTCTTTACCAGCTGATACCTTTTTAGACCATTTAAAAGTATTGCAAAAAATTTTTTCAAAACATTTTTATTGAACAGACACTGACACAAAAACAACTATCCGCAACAAAAATCCGGAAGAGAAATAGTCGCACTAAAAGCGTCCATATAAGGGGAGTAACTTTAATTAATGGTCAATCGGCTGTGATTCAATACTCTAGCAATAGATGTTGGGTACATTTGAGCGCGAAGCACCAACTTTGAGCAAAGCAAATCAAACGCAACTAAAATTTACCTCAGCACATTGAACCCTTGCAATAAACCCGTTTTTCTGAAGCTCCAACCAATTCGCTTCATACAGCTTTGGACCAATCAAAAAATTTAAATCGGTAATTTTGTCATCTTCGCGTACCAGTGTCGCAGTCAAACCTAGTTTTGTATGCGCCTAGAATGCAATAAAACTAAGTTTTTCACACTGAATTGCCAACACCACAGCGCACGATATTTAAACCGAAAATTAACTTTCTCTACTTGTGCTGCACAATAAAAAGCTAAATCTGTACTTCCGAACCACGATATATTTTCAAAAGTGTCAGAGAGCCATTTGTAAATTTGCCCAATAATAGTTTCTAGTTTATCTTTAACGGAAGAGGTTTCAATAAACGAGATAGAAAACCTTGCCATTTTGAACAAACCTGAACAATCATCAAAACACGTCGAAACATTTTAGCCGGCACTGTATGGACTTCATCGAGCAACAACAAGCCCCATTCTTGACTTTTTACCCATTTCATCATTTGACTCGCCTCAAACGACCGGTCTCCGCTGTACGCAATCATTGAGTATGAGCTCACACAAACAACTGCTGGATTGCCAGTAGGAACACGATCCTGTTAAAACACCATTTATAAACCAGTGCTCGCTATCATTATACATGTAGCGGAAAACGCCTGAACTTTTACACTCATAATTGTTTATAAGCTAATATATATTATTTTCATATTTTATCTGTTTATACAATATTCAACAAAATTGTTTGTAATCTTCCAAATTATAGTTGGTTTAGCGCGTTTGTATTCACAAAAAATTACTAAAACCATGTTAAAATTTGAATGCATCAATCGCACCATTCGTATTTTAAGTTTTCCAATTAATCTACTGCTCCTGCTACCATAACAATAATACTCGTGATGTAGTACCTTTTTTCTGAAATACCAAACAAAGTCCTCGATTATAAACCACGCAGTGCGTGTACAACCGCATAACTTAGTTATCAAAATGCAAACAGTCACTCTTAATTTAAATGCATAAAAATTCAGTACACAAAATTCAATTTACCTTATGCTCTCGTGTGAACCGTACAATTTTGCCCGAATCCGCTGTTGACCAAAGCATAAACTGAGCTCTCCATTGTTCAACGGAAACAGTAGAATTACACAATACCAAACAGCGCTTATTAACCGTACACGCCGTTGTGACTCCGACCAAGGTTTTTCCTGCACCACATGGCAGCACAATAATCCCAGAGCTGGAAAATAGTACATCAAACAGCAAACACGCGAACACAATCATAAAAAAAACAAAACAACACCTTGCAGAACAAAGGATGATATTCATCAAAATGAACGGAAAAATTGTTACACGGTCGTGATGAATTAATGATCTACCCTAGAGCGACTCAATGGACAGTGAGCAATCACGACTACCCAACTCTTCGGATATGCTCTTAAACTGTTCTTAATTTACATAGCGAGAATCATCGACATCCCGTCCCGGTCATGTTTTACTTTACCAATGTTTCCAGAATAGTATGATTACTACATTTTTATATATTAAACGTTTCATATGCAATTTCAAGATGTAAATAACCCTTCTACTACGTAGTGAGTATGACCAATTGGTGTCCAAAACGTACCAGGAAAGACAAATTAATTGTTACATGCACGAAAAAGTAACTACTAACTCAAAACCTACCGCGCGCGGCTATTTCCAAACATTTTCCGTAAGCTCTTTTCTTGGTAAGGCCTCAGCGTTGTGTTTGGTTTCAAATTGATATCCAGATTCGGATTGACGGTATCATTGCGAAAATCATACTCGGCAAGTAACGGGAATTCTAGTTCAATGCAACGCTTTTGCAGTGTTTCAATTTGTTCTTGCTTAACCTAAAATATAAAACCATTATTTGTACGAAACGCTATAGATCAACATGTTATAATGTTAATGTAGATGGAAACAATTGTCTAATCCGTACCTTAAAATTACGCGCAGTGCAGACAGTGTGCTTGATCAGTATATTTTGTCCGCAGTATGTCGAAACTGGAAAGGAAGCCGGGACAGTAGTCACACTGCTTTTACAATGAAGAGGATTTCAAGCAAGATAAAAATATACGTTTGGTAGGTTTGTTCGTCCTTGCAATTCACAAATGATATGCGGACACATTACACATTGCGCTAACAAAGGGGTTAACAAACGTGAGGCTCCGAAAAAGAAGGTACATTAATCTACTTATATTAATTATTTGCGTCATGCAAAATAATTAATTTCCTGTTCCCGTTCCTGTTCCGGCAAAATTTAGTTCCTGTTGAAACCGTGACCTTTTACCTCAAATGTTAGCAATTCAAGCCGTTCAATCGCTTGCGCTTCATCTTCGTCGATATTGTCTGCTTTGTTCAGTTCGGCAACAATATCATCAACTGCTAAAGCGCCAGTGTATATGCCTAACTGAGAACATTGTGCTAATTTAGACTAGCATTTCTGACTTTCTCCCATTTGCGGGAATCTTCCAGTTTTCAATACTATCCATGTATTCCATACCACAACAATTTAAAATCTTAATAAAGAATTACGTTTGTCGTGTGGGCATGTCCACAATATACAGTTTCGTTCAAAGTATGTTCATAACTTTACCAACTACAAAGGTTAACGTGTAATGCTAAGTAGAACCACTTAAAAACTTGCATTTAATACACTAAAATCCCTAGAGAATTAGTTTTTACAAAATAGCCTTCAAACCGATATATATTTCGAACCTATGTAGCACTTTAGGCTCCTTGTATTTCAGTTTTTACATAAAAAATTAGTTTTTAAAACTAGTCATCAAGCCGATATAGTTCTAACCTCCGTACCACTTTTGGCTCCTTGTTTTTCAGCTTTTACATCTTCTTCACTTTGTTCCATGGTTTCTGGCTGCGTCAACATACACGACTGTATCACTTTATCTTTGACGAGTCGCTGAATTGCCTCTGAATGCCGAGATTCAACCCAATATCGATTGTGTTTTAATACAAGTTTGACCTTTAAACAACAATGTTGAAGCTTGATTACACTACCGGATGCGCAAGAGGAGCCCATCATACCACCATAGTAGGATTCAAAACCAAAATCTTGAAGATATTAAGTTTTAAAAATTGTGTTTGGCTTACCGTTCACGAGCTTTTTCTACATATATTTCCCGCGCACACCCCTACTGAGACATGACAAAAATTACTGGATCCGCCACTGCTTCACTACTAAGTTTACCAAACAATGCAAAATGTCGCCAAAAATTCCATAATAAATTGCTTACTTTTCCATAGCTAACAGTACATAACTTAACGAAATCAACAATTCCGTTTGGTAACGACGTTTTCGACAATTTGTCCAAATACTGAATGATATCTTCAGTCTGAAGTCCTGAAATAATTATTCTTATTTACGTCTATAAATACATTGAACACATTCTGTCCCAAAAAATTATAACCGAGTTTTGTTAATAGATCTGTCACAGTTACGTTTTCAATCACAAACATTTCGTCCTTCACAAATCTTCGTTCACACCTTCAAACCTAAGAAACAAATTCCTAGTATCTCACCTACGGACACAGCGGCATACAGGGAGTATGCAGTCAATTTATACTCGTGGATATGCTCAGGACGCGACACTGGTTCCGATATTGCAATCAAGAAATCATGTGCATGCTTGTACAAAGGCGAATGAGATTCCAGAAAAACGTGCCCATCCGGCGCAACCCATAGCGGCCGCGAAGAATGGTCACTTTTAAGCGTCATTTGACTTCGATAATCTTTGGCACCAAATTCATCCCGACCCCTACAATTGTACAACAATTACGTATCACCCCGTGAATGAAATTACATCCGTTCGTTCAATGATGAGATCATTCTATGTGGTCTATAATAACAATCTGTTTTTGATTCGATGGGCGGAGCACATTAACTTTCACTGTGCATCAAGGCTACAATTGTACAGGCAAATCGACGGTGATATTTTGAACCTAACATAATTGACATTTGCATGTCTCAAAACAGGACATATACATACGTATTCGTACGACCAGGCTTCTACGACATTCCTGTTCTAGACGGAATCACTATGGGAATTTAATTCCAGTTCCGGCTGAATGCCGAAGCCTTCCATTCACTGGTTCGAAAACTGCAACACCTGTCACCAACTAACGAGACGATAGCGTTACATACATTTGAAAATTGTAGCCCATGTACATAGGTATGTATTTAAGACAGCAATATATGCAAAGTATTTTGCGTTGCTTAGTAATTTCAAAAATAAAGATTTGCTTTGGTGCTAAAAATCAATCTATTAGCGATTAGATTCACAAACAGAACGCACTGCTCATAGCTGTCTTCGCTGTCAAGTTGTTTAGAAGCAGCCAATGGAACGGCACTAGCGTTATCAGCGCTTGACTCACTAGACTCGTCATCACTTCCAACTTTGGTTTCTTGCAGCTTTGACGCTTTCACATTTGAATTGGCTTAAACAAAATCAAAACATGTGTGAATTTTTGACGCTCAAGACAATAATGGCTCGTTGGTAAATAATAACATTGATGCAGGCATTCTGTACTGGTAAACTTTATTTATGCAGGTAAATATCCAAGCGCGCATAAGCTGAAAAAAGGTAGCTACAGCACTTCACCCGAATTGTATTACTACTGCTACAAAGCTCGCTTCTGCGCAGTGTTTACGTCGATAATGTATATACTTGTTTCCATGTACACAACCAGCAAGCATATTACACACGGCAACGTATTACACTGTATATACACGAATCAGACAAGAAAAACATATTGCAATATGCTTGAGAACGTTGACCAATCATATGTTATGTGCCTTTTTAAGAACTATCAACAAAAAATTTTCATTACTATTACGGACAATTTTATAGACGTCCTCTTAAACAAGTTAGAATTTATTACGATCCGGACTACCGTTTCAGAAGCGTTGCTGAACATTGAGGCCCAGAACCCGAAGCTGAAAGAACCTCGAACCACATAATATACACCCACAACAACCCATAATGTACCACTCACCCTTATCTTGCTTTGTAGAACGCTTTCCGGTCCTTTTCATTTCATATTACTTATTCCACTATAACAGAGCGTAACCGCCGTACTTCTTTTTGTTCGATTTTTCTCAAACCCAACCTCCAATGTCACTAGCTATATATCTATCTCATCACAAAATAACAATATAAACAGCTTTGTCTATGCAAAAAATATTGCGTACCCCACATCAATATTCAGTTGCGTAGGAAAGATTTGGTTTAAAGAAAAAATAACCACGTGTAAGCCTTTTTTTGTAAGCGGGCGTCGCAAGCAGAACAAATTTTGATCTATGCAGGTTCTTTACGACCATCAATTATACACAAATCTACAACTGATACCGATCGGATTAAAATAACAATCGTTAACATTCGACCATGTTTCTTAAACCTACACACGAAATAGATTGTTTATTAAAGAAATATTGTCTGAAAGTTAAAACAATTATGTCTTTAATACTGACTCCAGATATATGTCTTGTGTATCACAATTTTATTTCTCAAGTAAAGACAAATGTTTCTGAGATAAAGACAATATTTCTGAAATATAAGATAAATATAATGGTGGATCCAAATATTTCTGACGGGGGGGACGGCTAGCAAATGTTATGAAACACAAAAATTGTAAGGTAGGGGCCTTATCATTTTATCACCAAAATCTTTCTGAAGGCGAAAAGTTGTTATGTATGGACCTTATCATTTTATCACATAAAAATTCTGCGGAAAAAATTGTTTACAAAAAATTTTCTGAAGGGAAAATTGTAAGGTGGACCTTACCAATTTAAACATCGGTCCTATCAATTGCTTAAGCAAATCGGACTGCACCGCATATGCAGCATTGATTCCAAAGCTGTAGGATATCAATCAACTGGTACGGCAACGATCTCATGCCGATTATGTAAACTCACACAGTGGTACACACAGAAAACAATCGGCTTTACAAAACCCTAGAGTTATATAATTATGCACCGGTTGTTATCTTGAGCCAAAGATAACAACAACAGCATGCTAGACTCTTAAAAGCCAAACTGTCAAAGTATCCGATTTGTGGCATACGCAGGTAACTGATGAACATCTCCCAATAGAATCACATGGCCGGCGGTGGCCAGCGTGAGAACGACAGACATTCTCGGCAAATCGACAACGCAGCCTCGTCAATTGCAACCACGTGAAAAATGGGGCGGCTAGAACTGGAGTCGTCGGTGGTGGTACGAAAAGTATGCAAGCTGTTAGCCAAATCCATGATGGCTAGAACAATGGTACAAATTATAATCGTATGCCTTAAAATATAACCCCAGAAGACCGTATTTCTCGAAAAGCCACTGACAATCTACCCTTTCATTGACTGGAGTGCATTCTGTACTAGAGCCAAGATGTTCACCGCCGCGTTAGTGCTGGTAAAACACGAAAATTGTTTGTTCGAGTACCACGAGCCAGGGCCGATATTATTCTCGCTAAAGTGCTGGTCTTACCGGTTCCTGGAGGTGCCTTGCACAAAACAACCTTAGCACCACTCAGTACAGCTTCATGAACCTGTCGTTGACTATGATTCAACCAAGCCAAATGGTCATACACCCCGAAGATGTCACTCAGGCCTGTTTATGCACAATGCACAGTGTTTATTACTACACGTACACGCAGTACAAAATCTCCGCAAGACGTGAGAATGCATTCAGTTGAACGTCATGCTTTTATAAGGGAATGGTGATAGTGAACGCATCCCACTCGAGAGTCCAGAGATCGAATCCCAATTTGAACGGATGTCTCAGATGAAATATCATATATTCAATCGAAGATGGACTGCAGAGTGTTTAAGCAGAAATTTAATTAATTTTTCGTTTCGTATTTGATATGAAAAACAACTATCAAATCCAGCATGCTATCGTCAGTTTTTGAGACTTGCAGAATGGCCAATGTATAGAACAGAACCGATACAGAATTTAAGCTTATCCGAAAGCCTATGCCTAAGCGTACGAATGAGCTTTTACACCTTAGCCTAAGCCTAAACTTTAGTCTATAGCATAAGCTTACTCTAAAAAAGTACCTGGAAGCACTGGCGGGTCCAAAGTGGGTCGCGCGGGGGGAAGGCGTACGCCCCCCCTCATAGTTTTTGCGATAAAATGGTGAGGCTCCTACCTTACAATTTTCCACCTCGAAATTTTTTAGTGATAAAACCTTACAATTTTACACCTTAAAAATTTCTTGTTGATAAAATGATAAGGTCCCTGCCTTACAAGTTTTGCGGTTCATTACATTTGGCAGCCCGCCCCTTCCCGTCAAAAGTGTTTGGATCCGCCTCTGGTTTGAAGACAAAATTTACTGGTAGGCTTCAGCTCATTTATTCTCTCTATAGAAAACCGACACGCACGTATCGCAGAATTTCCGACGCTTTTTTGCATTTTACGATAGTGGAAACTTGATACATTTCAGTATAAACTGTTTCTTTAAGTACAGGCACTGGGTGGTTTCATTGTTAAAATATTTCTGTTCTAAATAATATTTCAATAACAACGCTCTATTTTTTGATATTTTTTCAATGAGTTAACCCATTTTGCACCATATAAAAATCATTTGTGCAACGTTTTTCGGCGGCACTGCAATAGAGTTAGCCCAAGCTATGAGCTAATTTTTTGTTTAGGCTTTTAGGCATATGCTTAGGATTAGGCATAGGAATATGCTTATACTACTGTTACGGCAGTGTTCTATGCACTGGCCAAAATTTCAGGAAACACAGATATAAATTAGTCCGTACAATGTACAAGCTTGTAATGATCTTATGTACCTCGTGCCTATTCATAAATTGTTCACTCCAAGCGGACGACGATGACGATATACCAGGTGACTGTGGGTATGGGGTTTTGACCACAGGTGTAAGTTGGTAAAGATTTTTTACTCGCGCTGCGCGTTTGCCTGCAGAAATTATATTTTTTACCCGCGGGCATACCCGGCCAGAATTTCTTTACACACGCCTTTACCCGCGCAAAATTCCTTTACCGTCACCCGCGTCTGCTCATTATTATTTTTCTTCGGCGTTCAATACAGTTGTTTAATTCTTACCGGTTCCGCGTTTATCCGCGGGGAGCGTGCAGCTCTGGTTCTGACCCGGACCCTTGACCAAAAACGGCTGACGCCATCACAACATCTTTTATCTTATTCAGGCAAAATTTTTAGTCCGTTGTGTAAATTCGTACAAAATTTAAGCATGCGCATAAAAATTTATTTGTATTCTTCAACGTCTTGAACTGGTTACATTACGCTTCGTCTGCAGTCAGGGGCATAAGCCAGACGTTTTAACGTTTTACAAAAGGAAGTCAACGTTCAATAAATGATTCCAAAAAAGGTTTCTTATGTTTACAAACTGAAAAAATATTTAAAAACACCGTTAAAAAAATTCCAAATTTAGTATTATCCCCTAATCCTTGCTTTGGCTGAGTAATTGCTTGCAATTGCATTGTATTGCATTTTGTAAAGTATTAATAAATGCAATTATTAGTGGACATGTAATTTGCCATGTAATATATAGGTCAATGTCAGTTACAGGGTTCTAGTCTATACTAGGCTAAACCCTAAAACACAGCTCTCAAAGCCTAAGTCTTCGCCTACCTGTTGCTCTACCTAGCACGTTTTTCTTTCGCCTTGACAGCTGAAATGTGGGTTTTGAATCATTTTTCAATTTTACAACTGTGGAATTTACAAAACATATCACATAGAAGAAGTTAACATTGAAATGAGGTAGGTATATACTTTAAGATAGCCTTTGGTGTACTAGTACTTACGACAACCGCGTAAATAATGTCGGGTCTTCAATTGCGGCCGGCCGCCCATCGTTCCCAAAGTCCATTCAAACTGCCGAGACATCGGGAGACGGGGCAACATTTTGTAACTCAAACTAACAAAAATAACTAAACAAAGTGAAAACTTTGTTTGTGGCAGACAGCATTTTCTTTGCAAGAGAAATTAAACAAAGAAAAAAAGTACCGGAACGTCGCTATACTTACCGCGACGTCAAAAAATTAATATTTACGAGACGTAAGGTGCTGCACGCCCAACAACGCGTTGCATCTCCAAATTTATTTGTGTTTGTGACACCGCGGCTGTGGGCGGCACTGAAAAGTATACCGCGACCGTTTCGATGACGCAATTGATTTTGCTTCATCTGAAAAAATGAGAAAAAGTAAAAGAGTTGCAAATCTTGGAGCAAAAATATTTTTTCATTTATTGCGTCATTTTGCTTTAAGTTGCGCCCAGCATGTGGAAAATGAAAACGTCAATTTACAACTACTGCTCTCAGAAACAGAGGCAATGAAAAATTAAACATCAAATTTGTTGGAATTTAATGTTTATATAATTTTAGATGATGATGTCACGTGCCCACTTGGGTTCAAGCTATTTAAAACAACTCAATGTTGCTACCAGTTCTTCAAAGGAACGTTGACGTATTCTGATGTAAGCATTCTTAAAGGGTTGTACTGTATTGACCCGAATAGGATGAGGGACTGATATTTATTTGTCCTCTCCAGAAGGTACCCCCCTTGTTATTCGGTTACAGATTGTTATTTATTTTTAACCCACGCTACGCCACTCTTCGTTACTGATATATATAAGGTATATAGTGCAACTATCCGTTGAATTAAATGTTTGTTGTGTTGTGTCAATAACTTGAGCGATAATGCAAGGTTATAGGTTGGAATGTACTTTCAAAACTTAAGTACGCTTTAAAGTTTCGAAGTCAAATTATTTGGACCTGGAGTCATTTATGCCCTACAATTAGGGATAATTGACATTTATGGACTAATTAAGGTTTAAGGATAAGGACTCTATCCGCTCACGGACTCTTATTAGGGATACGGACTCCTATTGATCGGGACTCAAAATGGGGCCCCCCTCTTATTACCCTCCTCTTATTCGGGTCAATACAGTAGGAGGCGAGTGATTAGCTTTTAGGGTTACAATAATCTTATAATCTTACTGTTTTTTATTACAGCTATTTCTGATTGAATATTTGAGATCCGCCGCAAAAATAAACCTTGATCAAAAGATATTTTTTCTGATCGAAGCATATGCTTACGATTGCAAACGTTTTGGCCCTTCCAGATGATATCCCCTGTTATTCGATTACGGACTGTCTCAAATGCATATAGCGCCTGTCACCAGTTAGTAATAGGTTTACAAACTAACGCACTGCTACAAATGTAGCTCTCAAAACTTACACCGAAGTAGAGTAAATCGAGTATGAACCACTGTACGGAATTTCAAACCTCACCATTTCATGGTTTGAAAGTTATAAGATGAATTCGGATTGCACTTACGACCGCGCCCCTGGAAAAATTTTGCCTTCCAGCGGAAGATTTTTAACTTTGCTTGTAAGTCATCGAAAACCCTTGAATGCGATTCCTAGAAAGTTTTCAGCCCCATCCCCCCGCTAACAAGGTGAGCTGGCTACAGGCTTGCTTGCAATCTTGTAGACCGAGAAAATACCATAGTAGGATTGGTGTTTGGGGTTCTGCTTATTTGTTAACCTTTGGTTACATTTTCAGGCGCTTACAAAATGCCAAAATGCCGGTGCGACTCTTGCGTCAATTCATAGCAACGAAGAAAATCAATTTATTGTGCGCGGTTTTCAAAACATATCAATGTGTAAGATGCTAGTTATGTTGCGTTCTGCGCTAGCTGGCAACTGGAAAATCCCACATAACTACGATGCGCAGCCAAGGAGGTCCAGGGGACTCAGCCCCTAGAAAAATTACCCCCTAGAAAGTTTTAGACCTTGCTTTAAGTCATTGAAAATACTAGTATGCCCCTCCTAAAAATCTCCACTTGCAGGCTGAGCTGGGTACGGGCGCAACTAACTATTGTTATTCAGGACAGCCCAGCAGCTACTAAGATTGTTTTGTGACCAGCTCGTTTGGGGAGAGCTGATTTTTGGCTGTCACGAACAATTGGCTGAGGGCTTAGTTGCCATCTGAGACAAATCGGTGTTCGGACAGCAAATTTATGTCAAACATTTATTTCTAGAAGTCGAATTGTAATATTTATCGCCAATCCGAGTACAAAACTTAGAAGTTTTAAAAGTACAAAACTTAGAAGTTTTAAAAAAACTAATATTTTTCCTAGAAAACATACTTTCTGTTGTAATTCGACAATCGATGCTCAAAATTTTGATTTCTCTGAAAACTGGATATCCTAAATTTTGAACTGAAATTAAGGCCTGCACCTTATCTTAGCTGTTTTAGCAAAACATGCGTGGCTCGGAATGCGCGTTCAAATTGGACTCAACGGCGAACGCATGTGGAATAAATTTGAAGATGATACAGAAATCGGGTTCGAAAATTGGGCTCCAGGCGAACCGAATAACTGGCGAAAGTAAATGCATTTAGCGGATATTCTAAATTAACATCAATTGCGGCCACCGCATCCTGCTCCGCACCTCGACGTACTTTTCGCAGCCGTCTTATGATGCCCATGGGCCCCACGAAAAATCTTTACCCCCCTCCTGTTCGTCGATAATAGTAGTTATAGACCAAAAAGTTAACAGCATTTCAGCGATTTTTATGCTTATTTCCGTATTTGTACACAATTAATCTAGATTTTTAAGATTTTTTGACTTTTACGCAGTACAGTCTCAAACAGAATTTAAGCAAGTAGCAAACCATAATAATTCGATAAAAACGATAAAATATTTTAGATATTTTATGTGCCAAAAGAATTTTTGGCGTCTGCCTCTGATCTTTACATGGGCCACCGTTGTCATACTTGAATATTTGCCCAAGGCAAAATGGTAATTATGTAATCTTTCAGAACGGTATCATGAGATGCACTAAGATGCAAACTTCCACAATCGGACTACATAAAGTCGGTTAAAAAATACACGATGCGATTGGTTGGATTTTGCAAAAGATGATTATGATGTATCAAACCTTGAACACGTAGAATTCTTATTCTTTATATTACCACACACAAAAAAGTATTTCTGAATTTATTCAGAAAAGTATTTTCTGTGGCATATCTGAAAAGTTTTTCTGATATTTAAGACGATTTCTCTAAAAATAACTGGAAAACGTTTATTTTCAGACTTAATTTCAAAACTTTTTTGAAAATTTTTCTGTTATAACAGAAACACTTTTCAAGTGCACCTTGCTAATTATATTTCTTAAATGTAAGAAATTTTCTCTTAAATATCAGAAATATTATTTTGAGTGCAAAGAACAAAAAGTATCATATAAACCCTGAGAAATCACAACTTGAGCTTGACCGCAAAAACCACCGCTGGCTACGCCGTTGCCTTGCCGGCCCTACGTAACCGCAATAGAATACGCTTAACTTTAGACTAATTTTTTGGTTAGGCTTAGGTTCAGGTTTAGCCTTGGGCTTTGGAGTATGCTTATACTACTGTTACTGACCTCTTCTATTCATTCGCCTCCAAGCCAAAACCTAACCAGTCACATATGTTGAAATTTATCAAAGGGTGCAGAGGAAGGGGAGGGGGTGGCGTCCGCCCCCGTTAGAAATTTTGTTCATGATATAATGGTAAGATCTCTTCGTTACAAATTTTCCCCTAAGAAAATTTTTTTGCGATAAAATGATGAGGTCCCTACCTTACAATTTTCGCGTTTAGTAACATTTGCCAGCCCGCCCCTGTCAGAATTTTTTGGATCCGCCTTTGGGGAAGCCGCGCACGAAATAATAGTAGAGTAAGCTAGCGAGCGAGAATCCGAACGCAATTTTTGCTCTGAAGCATAATACATAAACTCGATTTTGATCCCTGTACGGGGGCCTGGGCCTCGGTGGTCTCCTTAGCTCCGCCAATGAGCGTAACCAAAAGCCAAACTATGCCGTTTCAGCATAGAAAACGTGATGCAAATCGAGCTGAATCCCGAACGCGGAATGCATCGTCTAGGAAAATGGAACGACGCTCCAGAGTCGTCATACTTGAATCTGATTGGAGGATACGTCTGTAAAGTTTGTCCAATACCAGGTAGGTTGCAGAGTTTTTCTCTAATTCAATTTTTAAATGAAAGTATTTCAATACTTGTGAGATATTTTCTGATTCCACTATAGATTAGGCAACCCCCAATACTTCGCTAAGCCGAAGCCTAATAGAAGCCTAAGCCTAAACACAATTCCAACAGCGGCGGATCCTGAATGTCTATGCAACGGAGGTTACTTGTTAAGATTACAGTTTTAAACTAAGTTTTTAACGAATTTTGCTTCATTTTAAGAGTGACCAACTCAACCGAACATTTTGAACTCGTGTCTTATCTTTAGCTATATTTTTCAACTATATGCTAGGCGCTAGTCTATATATGTATGTATGTATGCACATTCAATGCTCATCGCACAAGTTAGCTGCTCCAACATTGAGCAGAAGACAATTAGTGGAGCTGGGTGTTATGAGGTTCGTTTTGAAATGGCTAGTTTTTGCAGAATTATGCCCGTCAAGCACGATCGAATGAAATGATCACGTCTAAATTTTATTGGTTGAACATGGGATCAAATAATTCGTAGGGTAGCGGTTTTGAGTCTCGTTTTAAAAATCTTTATTATTAAAACTGGAACACCCCTCATACGTATTTTGGGCCCCGTTCCAAACATGTTGAACATAAACTCTTCGTATTTCGAAAGTTGCACATGCGTGCAACTGCTCTGTAAAAACACTCAATTTAAAATACTATAGTTATATTTTACTAACTTTTTTAACTATAGTGTACCAAATATTGAGTAAATCTTTGCTTAAATAATGTAAAGAAGTAAAAACTACTGCTGTCATTTCCTGATTAATAAAGTAAATGTAAAGCTAAAAATTTTTTGTGTTTGCTTAAAATTAAGTAAAACTTTGCCAACACCATAGTAAGTAAAACCGACACTTAATTCGGTACAGTTTTACTTAATTTTAAGTATATGTTTTTAGAAACGTTCACTAGTAGTTTGTATTTGCAGACTTGTGTCCGGCAGGCTGGACCGGCTTCAAAAAATGGTGCTATTTAGCTGTCAATAAGTCGACTGGTTATAGTGGATTTCATTCAAAATGTGACGCATCAGGTGGACATCAGTTATGGATTGAATCCGAGCAAGAACAACAGTTTATTGCTGCGTTTATTTCAAGCTCTTATTCAAGTAAGATACATGCAAATCAACTGTTTCCCCCACCCACAAATTGAATCGAGTACTGCACGTTGACGGTTGCATGCACCTATGAATACTTATTAAGACGCTCTTTATTTTATTTTCTGCAGTCAGCTACAATATTTTGCTTTTGTTCCAATTGTGCACTGTTCGTGATTTTTAATATTAAAATATTGGTAAAATTAAGTTTCATTACATTTCGCGGTACAGACGTGATTTAAGACGGGAGCGGTTCAAGTCTGGCTGAAAATTTCATACTTAAATTTACATATATTCTCAAAAAATTAAACTTGAATTTCACTTTTAAGCACTGATGTACCATCTCAACGCTTGGTTAACATAAAATCACGCCCGTTCTAATCTGGGCCCAGTATTCTTCTGAATTCTACTCATATCGGTCGGCGGTAATCAGTGGCGGATCCAGGATCTCAAAATGGGTGGGGGCAAAATTTCATAGGTAATAAACATACTTTTGACCCACACACAAACCACGAACTATTGTCATAAAATTGCTATATAATTTTTGTCGAGATGCTGTTGGGGGGGCACGGCCGGGGTGGCCCCCCACGGATCCGCCATTGGCGGTAATAAGTATGCCGTATTACGTTTGAGAACGGTTCTATACATGGAGTGCAGCTAAGAATATTGCCACTGGGAGACAACTCGCGAGCGTGGAGTCTTATTAAACGCGTGCACGTGCTCATTGTGTTCGTAATTTTTCTTCGACACCTGTAACTGTACGTTTGAGCTGCTAATTGTCGCCGCAAAAGCTTGCACGTGTGAATTGGGGCTTTGGTTTAATCGTTTCGTTGAATGTTTAGAATCAGTTGGCAAAGTTCGACTTGGAGCTCGCCGTGATGAATTTCAAGACAAATTTAGTTGGAATCTTCTGTTGCCGTTGGAAGAACAAAAATTACGGTATTTGAATTTCCCACCACCGCCGGCAGGTGGCATCCGTTTGACTACTCCAAGTCCGCCTGGGCCAAGATGTCTAGCAGTTGATCCCGGAAATGTAAGTAACTGTCGTCACGCTGGCGGATCCACGAATTTTTAAAAAAGGCCCCATATTTCTTTGGGAAACGTTGCGCATTGCAAGCTAAATATACCAATTTATTCATACTACTGTAGCGCCCCTAATAAGACGGTTGGCTTCATTTTGAGTTTCAATCAATGGTAGTCCGTGTCTCTAATTGGAGTCCGTTACTGGATTCAGTCCCTAAGTCTAGAAACCATAAAGGTGGCCAAAGCAGAAGAATGGCCTAGACTGTTTAAATCTGTAACAGACACTCAGATAACCCGCATGAGCTATAACAAATCCAAAAAAATCAATGGACCTGGAATCGACATGGCGGGTGCCCTATGGAGAGGCGAATTAAATATCAGCCACCTTCACTAGAATCAACAATAAACTTGGAAGTTGTCTTAGGACCTGAGAAAATGAGGATCAAAATTCCAATCCTTCTAGCGCCAGCACGCCTGTATTTTTCCAGAGGTGTCGACTGACTTAAATAACTTTAATCCTACACTGCAAGAAACGGTGAGTCAAATTGACTCTCTCCGAAATAGGCTTTTCCGGACTACACAAACTGTGTCAAATTTGACTCCACCACAGTCAAACGTGCGAAACAGTGAATCGAATTTGACTCAATTTGACTCACCAATTTTTGCAGCGTAGAAAGTCAAGCTAATAACGTGCTACATGATAACTTTCTTGTTCGCGCAAGTGGTGTAGTAGGGGGCGAGCAGGACTTTTTGCGGCCATTTTCGCCGATGCATCCGCTCCGATTTTTTGATCCCACGTGACTCCCGATGCGATATATCAAGTTCTAAAATTGATGGTAAACGTTGGTTGCATATTTCTGTAAAAATTGCTGTCAAAATTTTTAGTATTTCAGGATTACTACTGGACCGAAGTTTCATGCACGGAGCCGCTGCGTTTTATTTGCAAAAAGCAAAAAGGTACAAAACAGATGTGAACGAATAATTAAACGCTTAATTTTACTCTACGTTGCATTTGTTTCGCTTGATTGTGCCATCCTACGAATGGCCGTAAAACAATAGGGTCTACTGCATCGATTAGCGCAGTCAGACATAGCCAGCTGGAGATCAAAGACGTAGCTATGATTTCATTTTGTGGAAGTACACTGCAAAAAATGGTGAGTCAAATTGACTCTCTCCGAAATAGGCTCTACGGGACTACACAAACTGAGTCAAATTCGACTCCAATAGAATCAAATTTGACTCGCTAAATCGCACGTTTGACTCTGGCGGAGTCAAATTTTGACTCAGTTTTTGTAGTCCCGTAGAGCCTATTTCAGAGGGAGTCAATTTGACTCAGCATTTTTTGCTGTGTATATATTAACTCGATTTAATATGTTGCGAGCAAGAAATCTATCCTCACCTGTTGGATTAATCAGATTATGTTATTCTGATAGAAAGCAAAAATGTCTAAATTAGCGTTAGGGTGAGGCTAACGAGTGTACATTTTAAAACTTGTACACTGCAAAAAAATGGTGAGTCAAATTGACTCCCTCCGAAACAGGCTCTACGGGACTACACAAATTGAGTCAAATCAGACTCCACCAGAGTCAAACGTGCGACTTAGTGAGAGTACCACCACAATTGAGGCATGCAATTATTTACCGGGCTCTGTAAATTTTTAAAGAAAAAATATTGCGGATGCACTGAATTTTTCACAAATCGGCGGCAGTGACTCAAAAATTATTGTGACTGGCGCCGCATAATCTAACAGTGCATCGGTCTACCTGTCTAACAAACAACTGTATGTCAGCTATAATTAATTTGATCCGAGTGAACTAATCTTAGAATTTCAAACGTTTTAGATTATGGATCATTCTTGAAGCGTGTGTCAAAACTACGCGAAATGTTGTTCGCAAACTATTCGCCGGGTACTATTCCTGGCAAAAAACAAAGTCAACAAAAGTTTCTTCCGACCCTGTTGCTTACAGTCGAACCGAGCAGCTTAATTGAAGTGGTAAGCAGTGACCGGTATCGCATCATTTTCACATCCGGTTGTAGTTTTTGCCGGATACCGGGTGTGCAAAGTTTGCGAACGGCTCTCCGTCTAAAGTCAACGTGACGGTGGGCGTCAATATCAAGAAATGGTAAAGGATTTCAAGATGTAATATATCATGGTCTTCGATACAGTAAACAGAGCTCAGGGCAAAACAGAATTTTACGTGAATAGAAAAGTAGAGGTTTGCTGTTGAAATTCTGGGACGATGTATAGAACAGGGCCGGATCGTTTTCCGGAGGCGCTAGAATAGAGTCAGTTTAAGCTTTAGGCTAATTTTTTGCTTAGGCTTAGGCTTAGGCTTAGGAATATGTTCATCCATACGCTTAGGTTTAGGCTTAGGCTTAGTAACACGCTTATACTAATGTTCCGGCCCTGTTCTATACATTGGTCAAATTCTGTATCATTAAATTTTGCGAGGTTGGACTGGGTGCCAAGAGCTTCTCTCGTTTCGCAGTGGCCGAATATTTGTGTGCAAATATGCAACTCAACATTTTTCAAATGTTGGGTTCGAAATATTTCTGCGAGCAATCGCTCGTCAACGTCAAGGCATCTGTTTCTACAATATTCAAATTGTGCATGAATACGGGGCATACAAATGTGCTACATAAAACCAAAAGTCGAAATAATGACTCCTTTTACAAGAGTATGCAACTGGGTACATTCGCTGAAGAAATGAAAGTACGCAGCGCACGTTACGTTTCCGGCATACACCTCGTTTCTTGGTGGGTGATACAACCTGTGCAAACTAAGACAGCTTACATATCCGGCATCAAAAATGCTCCGCTTACAGTGAATGTTTGGGTTATTGCATGTGACAGCGACCCCTCTCTAAATTAGGGGTTTGTGTGGAAACACAAGAGTTGCATACTCTTGTTTCACGCACTCTTGGTAAACCAGCTAAAAATCCATTTTAGCCATGTTAGCTACGGCGTACTCTGTGATTCGCTTAAATTATTAACTGTCTGTCTATACGATACGGCCTAGTGATATTTTACAGCAGCTAAAACTGTAGCAAAATTGTCGCGAAAAATTATAAATCAATTAAAAGTTGTCGGTTCAAGATTTCAAGCGATCCAAACTAAAACCATATTTGGTGAAATGTACCAAAAGCCCAGTATAGACCTATAGATCGCTGTTGGCTGTTACAGTAGGTAAGCAGACTACGTATATGTATTTGGCAACGAAAACAACGAATTCCGAGTTCATTTCACACAATTTTGACGAAAAGTTTAAACATCGACTGTTGATTAATAAACGGCATGTGTTAATTTTAGAATGAATATTTAAATTTTAGAATGAATACGCGAATACTGTTGCGTTTCATGGAAACGTTTTAATTGTAAGTTTCGCTCCACAAGATTTAAATGTTTTTGAAACAGCCGTTTGGACATTTGAAAGTTAAACTATTAACAAGAATCGACAGTTCTGGTGCGAGTATAAGTCTTGTACTTCAACAAGAGATCATCTCTCGTTTTGGATTGCGTAAAATTAATTTAAACGTATAACCAATGTCTTTAGTCATTGTCAAAACATTGTGCTGGGTGATGCTCGATTGAAATATACGGCTGAAAGACAAATTTTTCAGGACTTTCCCACTCCGATTAGGGCGTTCTGCATGAACCCAGTTATGTTAAATACTTTGGGTTAATGTATGAAATAGGGCCGTAACAGTACTAAAGCATATTCCTAATCTTAAAGTTTAATCCTTAGCTAAATCGTAAAGAATGATCTTACACCTAAGCCTAAAACCTAAGCGTAAGTCTAAGCAAAAATATACCTAAAGCTTAAGCTTAACAGTCCCGCAAAAAGACATTCCGCTCCGGATTTTGGGTCGTACTTTGAACTTTGAAATTGCATTAGCTCAATAGACTAGCAATTCATATTCAGAATTTTGCTCGACATGCGGCAATAGTCGGCGATCCATCGCTATGCATCCAATCCGAATCCGGTATTGACTTCCAATGGTCCGGTTCAGCGTTATGCGGCATGATCACACATTATTGTAGCGAGACTAAAAGAAAATTTTTTCATTGTAGACCATATATAACTGAAAACAGTTAAATTTAATTTTAGTCGATTTATTTAATATTTCAGTATTGGTGGGATTCTCGATTAAAATGGTCAATCAGTAAAGGGCCATATCGTGGTATTAAGACAATAAATGTTCGTTCGTATCAAATTTGGTATCCAGAAATCTATTTTCCCACAAGGTACGTTTTTGGTTTACATGAGAGAGCGAAATTTTCTTTAATGTGTATAGACACAAAACAAAATGTCTTATATTCACGAGATATTGTCTGAAATTTTGGGCGATTATGTCTTAAATACAGATTCGATGCATATATCTTTAATGTTTGACTTTAAAGACAGTATATTAATATAAAATTTCTTCAAAGACAGTAATTGAAAATTTCTCCATTAGAAACTGTAATTGAAATTTCTTCATAAATAACTTCTATTCGTTTTATACCTATCAATCCCACGAAACCGGAACGTTGTAGTTTACCTCCGTTGATAGACAACAAATTAACAAAAATTGTACTACGATCCTCGAAATACTTTCAGTTTAAAATCACGTTCTATAAAGAGTTTCGAAGGGGTTTCTTTACCAACAAAACCTCTTAAAACACTAAGGGAAAATCACAACAGAGGTTTGACTTCTATACACCCCCTCTTTTGCGTCTACATCCATTTATACGTTTGTCAAAATTTTAGAGTTGCATCAACGCTAGACGATGATGAATCTAAACTAAAACACAACGCTAAGCTGACATATTTCGGTTACATTGGAATGCTGTACCCCATAACGTAAGTTGTGCTCTCAGGCCCATGTATAGAAGGCCCATGTATACAAAAGGACCGGATCGTTTTCCAAAGGGGCTATAAAATATAGAGTCAGTTTAACTTTTAGACTATATTTTTTGCTTAGGCTTAGGCTTAGGCTTACGAATAGGCTCATCCATACGCTTAGGCTTAGGCTAAGGCTTACGAATAGGCTCATACATACGCTTAGGCTTAGGCTGAGGCTTAGCAATATGCTTATACTAGTGTTCCGGCTGTGTTCCATACATGGACCGATAAATTATTGCACTTCGCTTGATAACTGTTGGTTTGGTTTCACAAAATTGCCATTGATCGACTTCCCGAACATTGAACGACGTTGACTGTAAAAATAACAGTTGGGAAGCTATATTTTCAACTATGGATAGTACCTATCGCGACTTTAGTAATAGAACAATAAATGCTCTCAAACAAGCAGCCTACACGTACTCCGCGTGTGAAATTCCGCGATATTAATGCATTTGTTTAATTTTCAGCATCAATGTCAGTTGCCCGTTTTCAAGCGTTAACTATCCGTACGATTCGTTCGTTTGCACGGTTCCAGTTCAAGCTTGGATCGGCAATGAAGACTATCAAATGATCGACAGCGGAGTGAAGTTGTCGCTATTTAAAGGCGACAATACTGTAAGTCAAAATTAAATTGCTACTGATGGGTGTGTGTTCTCAACGAGATACAGACGAAATTTTTCTTGTTGTAGTGTCAACTTGTTGTCGATTAGCATGCAAGGCCAACGTATAGAACAGGAGCAGGACAGTAGTATAAACATACTCCTAACCCCAAGCCTAGGCCTAAGCAAAAAATTAGCCTAAAGCTTAAACTAGCGTACTCTATTCCAGTCAAACTGAGTAACGTTTCGTCCTTGATCTTTACACGGGTCACTGTTACAAACACTCATGGATTAAGACAATGTGTGAAATTTCTTGCTTATCATGGAAGCATTAGATTTCAGTGGTACAATGATCAATGGAAGGTGACGTACCTACAGCGGATCAGCGGAGCATCATCGAACCCTGCCGGTATGTAAAGGGGATTGACAGTGAATTTAAATAAATAAATCGAAATTGGTTCTAAATAATTATTTATCTCATATTTTATTTTAACAATCAAAGTAGGGTATAATTTATACAAATGCATCTCGTTGGCTCAGCTTGGAAACACAACAACACAAACAGATCTTTTAAGATGTCAGGAATAATCGACCAAGGGTGCACACACTTGAACCTGCGAATCAGGGCCCATATTCTGAAATGTGTGCAGCAACGATCACCAGTTGTTGATAGGTATTGCAATTTTTGAACTAGTGAATGTTAAGGCTCAAAATTCAACATATATTTTCGCATATGATTTGTTCATCTTTTGTAACAATTTTGAGTTCAACAACTGCAATAATTTGTGAGTTCGAAAACGCGTCACTAACTGATGATAATTGCTATGCACATATGACATTATGGGCCAGGCCAACGTCGATAAATTTGCTTTTTTTGTTCAGATGGCGGAGTCCAGCCAGGACAATCGTGGGGCATTTATTTCAAACTTGAACGCGAAGCGCCATTGTTCAGCATTACAACCAGTAAGCTTAACTTGTTCGAAATTTTCACGAAATACGTCGAACTACCAAGTCATTCTGTTTATCAATTGATTTCCTTTGAGGAATCGTGTCAATAATAAAACGCTATTTTAAACGCTTTTCTCATTCCAAATACTATTTTGAAAAACTGTTTTTTGCAAGCAGAGAAGCTTTGAAATGGCCGACCAGTTAACCGCGTTGAAAAACATTAGCTGGGTTTCTGAAAGCGTTGTTAAGTACGACTTATTACTTAAGTATGTTCCAAGCAATTACTTAACCATTTTGTCGTTTTTAAAAGCGTAATGAAGTTAAGTAAATAATTTGCAGTCATAGACTAAATTCGATACGTTACCCACTAACTGTTTCGTCATATTAACCTTATTACAAGAAAATTATAGATTTATAGTGGCTCGTTAATGGAAAGCAAAACTATGGTTTTCTGGTTATGACAACGACTCATATTTGGCGAAAATTTGTTTTTGCTCAGAAAGTTACGCATCTGCTTAAGTCGGCGACTTTAATTATTTAAGTAAAACTTAAGTTAATACTTAAGCAAGATTTCAGAAACCCAGTCAGTATAATATAAGTAAATGCTTTTTGGAGTTATATTTAAAGTCGCTATATGTTCAGCAATATAAACGCTTTTTCAAAACGCCAACATTTTGCATATTGACAAGACATTCTGTAGGCTTGAACATTACAAAATGAAATGCCAAATCCACCAATTCTGCCCCTTTTAGTGATATATTTCTACACCCCACAGTCGCACTAGCGGATCCTCGCACGTCGCCCATCATAATTTTTTTGTGATAAAATGGATGGTAAGGTCCCATGTTACATATTTACCCTCAGGAATTTGTTGTAAAAAGTACAATTTTTCCCCAAGAAGTGTTTTGTGATAAAATCAATGGTAAGGTCCCCATGTTACATTTTTGCCATCAGGAATTTTTTGTAAAAAGTACAATTTTTCCCTAAGAAGTATTTTGTGATAAAATGGTGAGGTCCCTCCCTACCTTACAATATTTCTCTCTCAGAAAATTTTTTGATGATAAAATGACAAGGTTCCTACTTTACAATTTTTTTAGTTACTTAACATTTGCCTCCCCCACACCCATCAGAAATTTTTGGATCCGCTTCTGCACGATCGTATAATTTTTTTGTTTCGCAACACGAAATTCATCCCGGTTACTGTGATTGCAAAGTAGCTTTGATCACACCGCACTACATACAAGCAATCCTCAATACTTAAGACATTTTGTTTGTGCTGTCATAATTGTGTGTTCGCCAAAAAATAGTTTACTTAACCAATTTCTTCATTTTTCAACTTTTTTACACCTTCTTGGATGTTTACGCTGAAAATTGAATTTCTATAAATAGGTTTGCTGTTCATCAATCTCTGTTCCGTTTGTAAATCCAAACTGTCCAAAAAAATTTTCAAAATCAAACCACTTTTTTGAGCAAACACAACCTATGGTAACAACAAATAAAGAGATAAACATACTGGTTTCAGTTCTGCCGTCAATTTGCACAACTGTACTTGTGTTGAGTGCTCTATGGATTGCGAATTCGCAAATTGCAATTATGCTATTGCTGATAAGTTTATTTCTGCAAGCATTAGTGCTGTTCGATGCTGTGTTTCAAATCAAAAATACATCAGAAACGCCAAAAATAGGTATATTTTGCGATAAGCGAGACCAAATTTTTAATCTCTGTACCGGGTTAACACCTTCTCACATTGAGTTGCTATAGGCAACTCAGCGCAGTCTATATACGTTAAATAATA
Source organism: Enoplolaimus lenunculus (assembly GCA_030248215.1). Taxonomy (NCBI): domain Eukaryota; kingdom Metazoa; phylum Nematoda; class Enoplea; order Enoplida; family Thoracostomopsidae; genus Enoplolaimus; species Enoplolaimus lenunculus. Next base: position 7,734 of record JASANG010001969.1, on the reverse strand, counting down.
TATATCGCACCGTGTTTAACAATTGCAACACGTATACATAGCACTAAATCACCACAAGACGTGAGAGCCCCCTCGGGCTCGAGCGTCAAGCTCCTATAGCTGAGTGGTGATGGTATACGCCTCCAACTCCAGTTACTGGAGTTCGAATCCTAGCATAAAAGTAAGTCTCAGTGGAAATAGAAAATGTTCATGTGAGAAAGGGTTAAGCTTTTCTGTATTGTATTCAGTTACAATTTAAAAACTGTAACTGTAACGTGTCACTTGTGGGTTTGACCCTTATATACGAAGTTCAACGGTGGTAGGTGATGAATACCACCTTGCAGTAGTAAAAATTAAAAACTATCTTATGCCAAGTTTTTCTTGAAGGATTTTTCCAAAAAGAAGAACGCTGACGTTGGCAGTATGGCGGACACCCCATTTGGCACACCGGGTAAATGCCCCGTGGGACGCACGTTACTTTTAGGGCCGTCACGGTTTCTGGTAGGGCTGTAAAAGAATAGGTTCAGATTTTAAACGTTTTGTGGTAGTCTTGAACGTAGGCTTATGCTGTTTTCAACGCTTAGGTTTAGGATTAGGAATATGCTTTAATCTACTATTGCAGTCCTAAAAGTAAACACTGACCACCATAGGGTAGTGGAAATTTAGGTTCTGATCAAATATAAAAATCTTATATGTTTATTTTTATAAACAGCCAGCGGTTGTCCTGGTTCTATCAAAATGGCAGGACTAATTTAAGGACCAATCCAGCCCTGTACATTGGTTTTCAAATTAGGTTAGTTTTGTAAACGTATTCGTTTTAGCTCACTTCCTTGCATTTTCCCTGTGCATTACGTTGCTATCTTTCCTAGTTATTGCAATACTGAGTTGCTTGCCTCAAGAAATATTCGACCTCACTCATTCGAAACTGTCCCAACGCTCGTGGTACACTTCGCTGAATGATCGGTTCGCCAAACCAGATCACGATTTGACATTTGATCCAATGAAATTGAACGAAAATTCAACCAATGAAAATGCAGGAGCAACAAAACAAAAAATGACGTCATGCGTTGACGAGGAGGACAAGCCAGCGGTCGATTTGCCATTGTTATTTAGAAGAATGTTGTTCGTTGCAATTTTTGTGTTGTTTTGTTTGTTTATTATTGTGATTTGTAGCGTTAGAAAAATCGACACAGACGTAATTGATACGTCGAGTTTAATAGCTGCAAAGATGCCAAAGTAACAAAATAACTCATTTCTTACCAGTTCAGACGTTTTTAGTTCCTATCGCCAGTTAGTAATAGGTTTTCAAACTTTCAAATTAAAGTAATCCTTCACCGACACCTGTTCAGAATAAAAATCTTGCGGATGTCTGTGAGTTGGAGGTAGCGCTTTTAGTTGGTAAACGCTTATAAAATAAAGCTTGACGTCTTTGTTGGTTTGAACGTTACAAGACCTATCACTAACTGATGATGTGCGCTATACATACATCAAAGAATATAGCTCCGACACACAAAACAAATTGTCTTGAAATTTCAAGACTCCTATTTTCTTAAATTTTCAAGAAAATGTCTTGCATTTCGGACATTAATAGCCTTTAACAGTTCAGAAATTTGTGGTTGAAATGGTTAAAAATAAATGTCTTCTATTCAAAAATTTGGTATTTACAATTTATAAGAAACAAATTTCTTTCTTTCAAGTAAAATAGTTGTCTTATATTTAAGAATTAATTTTCTGATTTTTATGTATGTAAAGAATTGCTTCGTTTATATTGTTCAGAGAGTACATAAATAATAGATTTTCAAAGATATTTCGGGTTGAGCTCAGGTTCCACCCAACCTAAATTCACGACTTGGACGTATCTTTAAGGTTGTAAATTTAGTTAATTTGGTTGAGCATGGCTCCCAATTTTGAAGGTGGTTTTGCCCCCCAACTTTGGCCAATGTAAAGATTACGAGCGGGACATTTTTCTGTGGGACTGCATTAGAGATAGCATAAGATGTAAACTAATTTTTTCTTAGGCTTAAGCTTATGTAGAAGCTTATTCTTACACTTAAGCTTAGGCTTAGAAATATTGGTATGCTACTGTTACGGCCCTGTTCTGTCCATTGGCTCCTGAATTGAAGTTTTCAACTTACGTCAGGAAGAAAGCAATCGTCTTTGGTAGCCAAGTCTAATTTCCAGTAATATGTGAAGCCAATTTCGAAAATTAAACGTTTGTCCTGATTAAGGGTGGCGCTATACTTGTTGTGTGGCCCCGATCGTCACCGTCCGGCGCCGTGCGTCATCGTCGTGATTTGCGTATATACGATGCCGCACGGGACGGACGACGCCGTACAGGTCGCGGACGGCGACGGGACGTCATCAAAAGTATAGCGCCACCTTTGATGTTTCTTACAATAAATTTGTTTTATTTTTGTAAATTTTCATGCGCGTAGCCAAAGACAAAGTTGGGTCTTTCTGAACACCACGAAATTCATAAACCAAACATAATTGTGCGACAGTTCATGCCTCAATCAGGTATTTTCAACACAACCCGATAGTACCCAAGGGTGACCTGGGTAAAACCGTGGAAATGCCCAATGGTTCATTTGAAATTACTATATTGACCCTAATAAGAGGGGGGTAGTAAGAGGGGGTCCCCATTTTGAGTCCGAATCATTAAGTGTCTGTATCCTTAATAGTCCGTAAGCGGATAGAGTCCCTAATCCCTAATCAGAGTCCATAAATGTCAACTAACCCAAATTGTAGCGCATAAATGACTCCAGGACCAAATAATTTGAGTTCGAAACTTTAAAGCCTACTTAAATTTTGAAAGTACATTCCTAAGTATATTAACCTTTTATTATCGCTCAAACTATTGAAACGAGACAAATATACGTTTCATTCAACGGATAATTGCAGTACCAGATATATATTAGCGACGAAGGCCGGCGGAGCGTGGGTTGAAAATAAATAACCGTCCGTAACCGAATAACAACTGGGGGACCCTCTGGAGAAACCAAATAAATATCAGTCCCCCCTCTTATTCGGATCACTACAGTAGGACCGCTCAGCAAAATCAAATCAATGTTTTGGACGTGTTCTGGCGGCCCCTTGACCCACAAAATAGTGTTGCTTTCCATGTGGTCCTTACACAGCAATGATAGTACCTCATACATTTCATGACGGATCTGGAACTTGTCGCACAACGCACCCTAGACGGAAGTCCATTAAAGCATATCATTTCTGGAGCTGAAAGGAAAAACCCAGAAAAATACGTCTAAACTCGAGTAGTATCAAATAAGGTTCTCCATTTAGTAAAACAGGGACTTTAACTGATTCTAAGTGGATCAATTAAAGTTTATCAAACAAATTTCAGTAAAATATGTACTATCTAAAATCTTAAACTTAAAATATAGCTTAACTAAACTTGAATATTAGTTTTACTAAAAGTTAAACTTAAAATATAGCTTAACTAAACTTGCATATTAGTTTTACTAAAACTTAAACTTAAAATATAGCTTAACTAAACTTGAATATTAGTTTTACTAAAACTTAAAAGGGTGGACGGACTAACTAAACTAGAATTTTAAGTTTTACTTAAACTAACATGTTTTTAAGTTTAACACGAGCTTATTGAGCGAAGCGAAACTCAGTTTCGCGAAGCGTTTTATGTTTTGTACTTGGGGGTCGAAAGGTGGATGTCCGTCCGTCCGTCTGTCCGACTGTCCGTCTGTCCGTCCGAAAAGAATCTCAGGAACGGCTGAACCGATTTTAATAAACTTTTTTGTTTGAAAGCCAATTATCCTGGGGTGTTAACCTCGCATTGGGGTTTGAAAATTTTAAGCCGTTTATTAGCTACAGGCTAATTTGCATAATTAATTAAGCCTAAATTAGGACTTTCCACAATATTTCACTAATTATTACAGTTAGAAGCAATCTAATTTTAGCATTAAAGGGTTTTTGGGTGCGAGGAATCTGCGTAGACTGTTTACAAATCTCCAAAACGGATAATTGAACAGTTAGCTAATAGATAATTTGCATATTAGCATAGTTTATAAGCCTAAATTAGGACTTTTTACAATATTTCACTAATTATTAAGGTTAAAAGCAATATAATTTCAACACTAAAGGGTTTTAGGTGCGAGGAATTTGAATAAATTGTTTACAAACCTCCAAAACCGATAATTGAATAGTTAGCTAATAGCTAATTTGCATATTAGCTTAATTGACCAGGCAAAATTAGGACATTTTAAATTATTTCAATAATTATTAAGGTTAAAAGCAATATAAGTTCAGCACTAAAGGGTTTTTAGGTGCGGGTTATCTGAATAAATTGTTTAAAAACGTCTAAAACCAATAATTGAGTAGTTAGCTAATAGATAATTTGCATATAAGCATAGTTGATAAGCCTAAATCAGGCGTTTTTACAATGCTTCACTAATTATTAGGGTTACAAGCAATTAATTTCAGCAATAATGGGTTTTCGGGTGCGAGGAATCTGAATACATTGTCTACAAACCTTTAAAGGCTATTATCGTATAGGTAGATAATAGATAATTTGCATATTTGCTTATTTGACGAGGCAAAATTAGGACTTTTTGAATTATTCCAATAATTATTAGGGTGGCTGAAAGGTTTTTGCGTGCGAGGAATCTGAGGAAATTGCTTGCAAACCTCCAAAACCGAATAATGATAGTTAGCTATCTAATTTGCATATTTTTTTTGCTTCGTGTGTTCGGTTTATACTGTTTGTTTGGGTTTTTATTTTTGGTAAGTAACACTAAAATACTAATTTAGATGTGTTAACTTTTGTTATTATATTAAAAATTTATGGTTTTTTTAGTCTAACTGTTATTATTTGTGTTAGTTTTTTTATTTATTTTTTTTTTTTGTTGTTGTTTTTATGATTAAATTAGTTTTTTTATTCTTTTAGAGATTATAATTAAATGTCTATATTCGAGCAGAAGTTTGCCAAACTTTTGTTGAAGAGGACCATGGAATAAAAACTTATGTTCCAAAACTCACCAACGCTTATCCACTCGGCTATTCGGACACGGCTATAGCATATGTTATGGGTTGAGTGATTACAGAGGGTCGAGTCGAACAAAAGTTTAAGTAAAAAAATTTTTCTCAAAAATTCGACAAACAGGAACTTTACGTGCTATTAGCTACTTCACAGAGCAATAGATTTTTTAGAAAAAGTAGTTCTTATGGTTTTTAAATTTCAACAAGTATAAAATTCAAATAATGCATGAGCCAGATTAAATTCAAGTGAGCTGGCGACTGGAAGGGCAATTTCATTCCAGGCAACGTACAAAATTCCTAATAATTTTTTTCAGTTGAGAAACTGAAAAAATATGAATTTTGCGCGTAGTCTGGAATGAAAATCACTTTCAGTTGTGACCTTAACGTGAATTGATGTAGCTCATACATTATTTGCGTTTAAAACGCTTATAACTGTTAATTGTTTTGCGTTGGTGTCGGGTTTACTCTGTTATTGAACTGATATGTTTATCGATATAAAACCAGAAATTTGATTCATTTATAACATTTGCTTTCTGTTTCAAATTTTGCATTTATTTCATTTAAATACTAAAATAATACCACCATTCGTTTTATACCTTAAACTATTAGCGCTTGCTTAAAAGTTCAAATATAAAAACGAAAATGGCTAATTTTGATGTATTGCTAATGTTAGCCTTTATTCTGTGCGCTTTTCCGTTGCTTGCGACTGCTGAAAGCGATTGGGCCTTGGAAGCGCCAGAATGTTTGCATGGTACAATGCGATGTTTGGAACAAGCGGTACAGTTAGTTGGATATGGTTGGGAGGAACCAGTAAAGGGCGAAGGCGATCCGCATTCGTCTATTATGTTGGCGTTATACTGTGGCGAACTGGAATATATTCGTGACTGCAGTACTAACAATGGAACAAAGTGTGAGATTGTAAGCATCGCAGCGGATATCTATGGCGCTATGTGTAGCACAGGTGAAGAACTCATACAACATGGGTCATGTCTTACGAAACTGTCTGACAACAATGAACTGTAAGTGGCAACTATTGTCAAGTTTCATGCGACGCTGTAAGCCCAACGTACACTTTCATGCCGAATCAAAATCGAACTTGTCCAGCCAGCCATATATATTGAACATTTGCTTGTGGTGGTGAAAACATTTTGTAAAAAAAGATAAAGTCCCTAATTTTTCCCAGAAATTTTATGTGATAAAATGATAAGGTCTTCACCTTACAATTTTTCCGATCAGAAAGTTTTTTGGTGATAAAATGGTACCTAAGGTTTCTACCTTACAATTTTTGCGTTTCATGACATTTGCCACCCCGTCCCTTCATCAGAAATTCCTAGATCTACCGCTAGTTGTCACAATGAGTCACCAGTTAATAATTATACATTGCGGTGGTTCTTGATGGAAACTGATGATAACGTTTAATGGTTTTTTTATTTCACCATTACTTTGAAATCAGTCTCGAAGTCAATTGCAGGAGTTTGGCCAACCCATATATCCCACCAAAAGCAAAGAGAATCAAACTTGATTTGAAAAATGTCCTCAATGATGTGCATACAAGCTGTTTGCACGGCCAATAAAACTATTAAACACTATTAAGGCTAGGCTCTGGCATAGCGAACTGCTGCGATTTATTCGGCTGGCGGCTCGGCCCCGGCCTGCTAAGGCCCGCGGGCCCAAAATATGGGCCTGGACACGGCCAGGGTCAGTGTCGACCCTGGCTACTGCTTCGGCTTAGGTGTAAAATTAGGCAATGTTTCGGCTTTAGACTTAGGTTTACAATTGGACTTTTAAACGTATACGTTCTGGCGTAGGCTTAAATAGAGACTGGCGGTGCCGTAGCCTTAGATTTAGGCTCTGATTTAGACGTAGGCTCGTAATCGAGCAAGAATGTTTCAATATAGTTGAACCGACCAATGTTTTCAGTGTCTGGATCGATAACTAACACTATGTATGCGCTCTTTAATATACACTGGTTAAATCGTCAGATTTACAACGCCTACTTTGAAGCAATACCAAATCTAGAGAAGGGCGGAAAGGGAGCGAATGCCCCCATCAGAAATTTTTTTGATAAAATGGTTAGGTAACTTACCGTTTTCCTATTAATCAGACAGTTGTCACATGTATAGCATACAATTAAAATTACTTTACGTTACCTTTGCCAGCCGACCTTCCGTTAGAAATTTCTGGATCCGCGGATTCGCCGGTGCCATAATGTCAATGTATGCTAGAAAGCTGTTCAAAATACGTATGTTGGGCGTTTCAGATTTAATATAGGCAAATGTACTTTCAGGAACGATCTTTTACTTGAATGCTTGTCTGCGGTCGAGCAACCTTTATTAAATCAAACAAACACGTTGCTGAATTTGCCGTCAATCCGTGACGCGGCTGAAAAAGTTTTGACATGTGAATTTATGGACACTTTGCATGATTGCACTGCGCCTGTTTTCATCGAAAGTTGCAATTATATTCCAGATGAAAATGGAATTACGACCATTGAACGGTTTGCATTTGACACAGTTGTCAAAACGCTTAACCCAAACATTCCCGATTTTGACCAATGCATTACCACAAATGCTTAGGCATAGTGTCAAAAATAAAAAGCACTTTATTTCGTTTGTGTTAACGGTCAAAGGCAGGGTGTAACCGGATATTCGTTTCCGTTTCCTGTAAAAATCGGTGTCCGTTTCCGTTTCTAACGGAAACACTGTTAATATTTTTACGTTTGAAATATGTCGCCATTTATCGTTACTG
>JASANG010000915.1:0-57751 GCA_030248215.1 Enoplolaimus lenunculus | reverse complement strand
TACACATGATGAGTTAGCATACGACGTGAGAGCCCCCTCTTGCTCGAGCGTCAAGCTCCTATAGCTGAGTGGTGATGGTATACGCCTCCCATTCCAGTCACTAGAGTTCGAATCCAAGCATAAAAGTAGGTCTCAGAGAAAATAGAAAAAATTCATGTGAGAAAGGGTTAAGTTTCGAACTAAACGCGGCATGTCACTTCAAAAAGAAACAGGGAGATCTCATATACATAAGCAATCACTTTAAAATTAAAGAAGTATATAGTAGCAGGGATGCAACTGGAATTCGAAAAAAACCGTTTTTCTGTTGGTTTTTTTCCGGTCATAAACGGCGTCAGATGCAGAGGCGTAGCCAAGATTGCGTGTTTTATTATTGATAATCACGATTAAAAGTATTTTATGAGCGGCCGATGAGAGCGAGTAAGTATTTTTACCTCTGCACGTTATTCCACACCTATAAAAGAGCATTTTTTTGAGCCTTTTTAAAAATTTGGACGATATATGTTCCTAACCCCTCTTGTATGTTTACGCCCTTGGTGACATGTATATTGCGATACCGCTGACATCATGTGACGCTGTGTATTGTTGGGTCTGTAACGAAATTTAACAGAGATCTTTACCAAACGTTGGTTATTGAGAGAATGATATCAGGCGACAATGGATTGGTTATGGAGATATAATTTAAGTTCTATCTTGATCAAAGTGGCCAGTTAACTATAACTTTTACAGCTTTAAATCAAATGTTTTCTTTAAATATTTCTACTATCCAGATCAATCGTTGAAGCCTGAAACTGGTACTATTGTCCAAAATGCTGGTATATACTAGCAATCAGAAAAACTGAATTTCAAACTATATTTTAAAATCGGTTTGTTAGCTCAAAATCAATATTTTGAGACAAATCTGTTTCAGTCTTTTATAGACCTTTATACAGACGTCGTGTAAACGGTCAATACCTCGTTTGTGCGCGCAGTCAGAAATTAATTAAACAATTGAAAGTCGTTGTGTTCAAAACCGCAGGTTTGATTGCATTTTAGCTTCATCGCTTAGAGGAACGCCGAGTATATAATTGGTGCTCCACGATTGCTGCCGCAGTTTATTTTGATGAGAGCCTTTTAGACAAGACCGACATAACTGCTCAATATTGCATAATAAATTCGCTGTTGGAGATATATGTGGATTCTCATTGTTTCTTGGTGTTTTTACAATCCATGCATGAATTGGTTGAACAAGCTGGTTTGCAGAAGGGTATTGAAAAATGTGTGGTTGAGTATTTGAGGGCTGGTAACTCAGCGCTCCAAAGAGAATTTCGATAAACTGAATAATTGAAAACACATGACTGCGCATCAATGTATACCTACATATCAGTATGAAATCGGAGGTGGAATATACTGGACCCGTGGGTCAACAAGATTATGCTGGAGCTGGAGGAGAGACGTCGCGGGTGATGCGAAATTATGTAGGTAAAATATATTTAATTGCTCATTTCAGTACATAATTGTAAGGTGTTGGTAAACCTTTTGGGTTTTTAATTATATATTTTTTAACTAAAATTAGGCGTTCTTTTTCTAGAAATTGTATTTAGAGTTAAAATGAAATGCACCAAACAAATAAATTTTGTAAAATTTTATGTAAAATTTCAATACAGATATTGCCGGAAACTTTGGCCGAAATTCTACTGGGGCCGCAGCCGGAACCGCAGGCAAATTTGTTGCCGCAGCCGGAAATAGAGTTTTGGTTATATCCTGCTTCATCTTTTTATATCCTGCTACACCTCTTTGGCTTTCATTTAACGCTGCTTTTCTGTGAAACAAAACGTATATATACTTTCAATACAAATTTAGCACATTACGCCCGCAGTGGCGTCATATCCTTTTTCTCACTTTATCTTATCTCTTAAGTTGGAGAAGGGATAGATATTTAAGTATCCTTGCAAATATACCTTGATCAGTTTGTGACTTTGAATAAACTGGACAACATCAAGAATAGAGCCAGCCCATTGGCAGACAGGGGAACTGGAGAACTTGCAGATTGCGAAGCTTAGGATTAGACACAGGCTTAGTTTAATGTTAGGTTTATTGGACGCAGCGTTAGGTTTTGCCTTAGGTTTATACTTATGCTTATTAAGTAGGCAGGACCCTATTGTTTACATGGAACGATAACTTAGTTTCATTTGAAACCGTATTCTGAATATAATTCATTATCGCAAAAGGCACATTTAATTCCATTTGTCAATTTTGATTCAGTTCCACTACAGTTTAAATCAGCGCTCGTTTATACACAGCACTGGTTTGCACATATTATTCGACAACTTCAAGTGACTTCTCACCGTCTCTCCATAGCTGCATTTAGTTTTACCGATCTAATCAGTAAAATTTACACCACCATCGTTGCTTGGATCGTTGTGACACGTGTCGACTCTCCAAAGGTCGTCTATTGTGGCTTGCACAGGGAGACAGGCAGAAATTTGATCTTGTTCTACCTGAAGCTGCAATCGCTTACCACGTGGTAGCGCATTCTTAGTTGCATATAGAAAGAGTACCACGGATACGACGTTTTCCTAACCGGGGAAAATTTGACAACCCAGCAATACAAAAGTACTATATTTTAAAACGATGCGAAGGCTGTTTGTCAATGGACATTCGAACACGAAGGAACTACGAAACAAAACTATATACGAACGCAATAGAACTATAGCTTCCACGTAATAAGCTACTTTAGCTAAAATAAACGTCGTTATAAAACTCTTATATTTTATTGATAAACAGTTGCATACAGATGCAGATGCATCCATTGTACATTAGCATTTGAATCGTTATTTTAGATTAAAACAAGTAGAATTTAGTGCAAAAAACTTAGTACTAAAAACTTTCCATTACAACTGAGCTAAAGTGCGATTTGTCTGCGAGACGCTCTGGGCAATTTTTTACGATGCGCTTTAAAAATAAGCAGATCCTAAAATGCCAGGAAGCATAGAAACCTACACATATCTTTAACTTTTCTGCCCATTATCAGCGCACCTTGTCCGAATATTTTTTCCGATAGCATCCCCCTTTAGAAATGTTTTTGTTTCCTCCATTACGATTCCCTGGGCACAGCACTAACCATTGATTTTTTTAGATAAATCTGTCCGGGTGGTGGGGGGGGTTTTTTTTTGTTTCGGGGGCTTCTGGTTGGTTTTTTTTTTTTTTCCCCCAACTCGCTGTTTTTGGTGGTGTTTGTCGTAATTTAACGTTTTTTTGTCTTGTAGTGGTTTGCCGTTAATGCAAGGATATGGAAGGAAATTTCTTTAAATTAATTTTTTAATTTTAAAAAATTTTTTTTCTGGTCTTTTGCGGTTAAGAGAAAAGAAAATTTGTGGGTTTGGGTTTCCCCTAGCTCTCTTTTGGGAAGGTCCTTTGTTGGGGACTGCAATGGGGCCCCCCTTCCCCCCCCCTCTTATTCGGGTCGCTACAGTATGCATTAATATTTCATGGCGCCGAAGCGGAAACGTGAATGCTACTCAGAAATGCTACGATTTAACAATGTCGAAAACCAAAGTTAAAAGACATCAATCATAAAGTTAAAAAATGTTTCACGTTTGCCCTTATACGTTTCAAGTGTTAACAAATTGTTAATCTTAAAAGACCCTTTTCTCACATTCTTCAACTATTACGCAAGCGTTGATAAACGTAACAGTATAGGGAAACTTTAATATTCATGTAAACTGACTTTCATTGGAGACATGAACAAGTATTTCGTCACACTATTCAACACAGAATCTGTAGCATCAAAATTGCACAACATTAGCATCGGGATAAGAAACTGCCGTGAAAAATGTATTCCGATTAGAGACGTTGGGTTTAAGCCTGGCATCACACGTCGACCGCATAGCATTTGTCAAGGTGCGCAAAACAACCTGCTAACCGACTGCGCCAACGACGACATATTACAGGCCACATGTTCGTTTATATTGCACAACCTTGTTAAAATATTTTATCATATAAAAAACTGTAATTGTTTACGTGCATATGTAATGCAACATGCATATGCAAATGTAAAAAGAAGCGCGCAACCATCTAAACACGATCTCGCTAAGGCGAGGTCGCGAACCTGCAGAGTACGGCACAGAGATGTAAGGCACGCGGCCTGCGGCCGACCTGCTTTACGAGAGATGTTTTCTAGCCACATAAGGCTCCACTAAAAAGTGCACCATCGGCCCCGCGAAAATAACAGTTATATAACAAAAGGTTAACAGCATTTCAGTCATTTTATCATGATTTATACGTATAGTTTTATGTAATTATTCTGTCTTTTTGCGAATTTAAGTTATTGAGCGAAGCTCGGAGTTTCGCGAAGCGTTTTATGTTTTGTACTTGGGGGTCGAAAGGTGGATGTCCGTCTGTCCGTCCGAAAAGAATCTCAGGAACGGCTGAACCGATTTTGATAAACCTTTTTTGTTTGAAAGCCAATTATCCTGGGATTTTAACCTCGCATTGGGGTTTTAAAATTTTAAGCCGTTTATTACCTAGAAGCTAATTTGCATAATTAATTAAGCCTAAATTAGGACTTTCCACAATATATCACTGATTATTTCAGTTATAAGCAATCTAATTTTAGCATTAAAAGGTTTTTGGGTGCGAGGAATCTGCGTAGACTGTTTACAAACCTTCAAAACCGATAATTGAGCAGTTAGCTAATAGATAATTTGCTTATTAGCATAGTTTATAAGCCTAAATTAGGACTTTTTACAATATTTCACTAATTTTTAAGGTTAAAAGCAATGTAATTTCAGTATTAAAGGGTTTTTGGTGCGCGGAATTTGAATAAATAGTTTACAAACATCCAAAACCGATAATTAAATAGTTAGCTAATAGCTAATTTGCATATTAGCTTAATTGACAAGACAAAACTAGAACTTTTTAAATTATTTCAATAATTATTAGAGTTTACTGAAGGTTTTTGGGTGCGAAGAATCTGAATAAATTGTTTACAAACCTCCGAAACCGATAATTGAATAGTTAGCCAATAACTAATTTGCACATTAGCTTAATTGACAGCACAAAATTAGGAGTTTTCAAATTATTCCAAAAATTATTAGAGTGGCAGAAGGGTTTTTGGGTGCGAGGAATCTGAGGAAATTGTTTACAAACCTCCAAAACCGATAAATGAATAGTTAGCTAACAACTAATTTGCATATTACCTTAATTGTTTACGTGCGTTCGAGCTTCGCTCAATAAATGTAGTCCCACTACGACTGGTTCGCTACAGATTTAACTTTGAGTGAAACATTTACAAACCGAAGTAAATTTCTCTTTCATCAATACAAATGCTATATTTCACAAAGTTTGCATCAAATTTTGATTGAATTCTTCGCCGTTTGAAAGTTTCTACAGCTGTGCTAAATATGTTTAAACTATAATTCAGCCACTATTTCGACACTTTCAAAGATTAAAATTTTAAGCTTTCGCGCTTCGTGCGAGCTAACAGTATCCAAGTTGAACAGTGATATGCATATATTTTGTGCAGGATTCTCGCGTTTTATAGCTCTGATCATGAGTTTGTAACAAGTGATCACTGTCCTGGCAACCGAAACTTAGCCCATGCCTTTCGATGTGGCCTGGATAATAGGTAGTACTGTGCTAACATTTTCAGATCTCCAAAACCTCTAAAACATTGCATGATGATCCTTCAGTTTAAATTATCTGTAGACGCCATTGTTTACACATGTACAGAAATTACAAATGCAAGCGTAGCGTGGCTAACGCAACTAATTTTGGCTACACTGCAAACAATGGGGAGTCAAATTGACTCTCTCCGAAACAGGTTATACGGGACTACACAAACTGAGTCAAATTCGAATCTGCCAGAGCCAAATTCGGCTTACTGAGTCGCACGTAAGCCTATTTCGGAGAAAGTCAATTTGACTCACCATTTTTTGCAGTGTACAAACAGCATGCTTAGGCTCATATGGTTCAAGAAACCAAAACATAGACTCCAAAAGGGTGAAATAACGATTCAAAAGATTGCATGACATTTATAGTGCAGGCGTCTTCAAAGATTACAGATAATCGTAGTATATGTATTACAACCTATACGACTGCTAGCACTTCCGTCTCCGTGGTGATCTAAACGAAATTTTTCCGTCAAGTGCAGTGGGTAAGGTTACATATTCTTACCCTTACATCTCTGCGAAGTAAAATCAACAATTCTAACAATCTGTTATACACCACTTTGGACTCATGTCAAGGTTACAAAGACGCGTAGAGTTTGGAAACAGTGTTATTTATGGTATTAAATAGCGTTTTGACACTAAAAAGTTTAGGTAGGTAATAGCATTTTGCTACAGAAGTGGTTAACATCAGAGTTTCACCGCTTACTGAAAGTGGTCTGAAAGTTCTGTTTAAACCGCAAAAAACGCTTAAAATAAAGTTTTACCTTTATAAGATATTTAGCCGTAAACATTTGAATTAAGCTTAAATATGTGGAAAATACGAGTTCTTATAGCGAATACTTTGGTCAAATGCAAAAACTGCAATACAGCAAATCTTTTGAGGCAAAAACAATGTCACAAATTTTCGTCAAATTATAAACGTAAACATAAAATCACTGGTGGAAAAAATTTTAAACGAAACAACCAATTCATCAACAATTGATTGAGAATCAATGAATTATACAGGTCATGTTTCGGTTGTCACACCAATGCACCAAAAATGTGTCCATCTGTTAGTTAAAAAAATTCGTGCAGGGTCGTATAACTAGAATTTTCCTGTTACGTTCTTCTTGTGCTGGCAACTGAAAAAGATGCAAAACCCTGGGAAAGTCCAAAGAGAAATTTTACCCCTAAACGATTCTGGTAACGTCTTTGGTTTCGTGTACAGCTTATATGCGTTATTTTTTAGGTTTGGTTCCAAAATCGTCGCGCTAAATGGCGAAAGACTGAAAAGTGTTGGGGAAAATCGACTATAATGGCCGAATATGGGCTGTACGGTGCTATGGTACGGCATTCTCTTCCGCTTCCGGATACAATTGTCAAAAGTGCGAAAAATGGCAATCCAGACGAATCAGCTGCGCCGTGGTTGTTAGGTATTCGATCGTTTTGTGAGTTGGTGTATAAATTTCGATAACTGACCCGAGATATATACTTAGAAACGTTTGTCAGCGAACTTGTCGGTTACCCAACCAATTATATACAGATGTATATAATTAGATTGAAAATAGACTTCTGACGATGTGCAATCTATTCACACGAGGAAGACTTTGTAGCTGGAGCTTGCGGATACAACTTGAAACCGAAAGCTTTGTGAAAGGTCTCTTGAATAAAACTTGCCGATGTGTATAGTAGGGTTTTGTAAATGGAGCCCCAATGCGATACATCTTAAAAATACTATTATAGACAAAATTTAAAAAATGATTAAAACTGAATTTCATGCTCTTATCTTTCAAATATTTAACCTGGTATACCATACTAAACACGTTATAACGTTTTATGTGGTTTAACTGCTATGTGTAAATGGATAATGAAACTGGCAGAAACGGAAAACGGATATTAAATACTTAAATTTTAGAATTTAAAAAAGCTTTGACTTTGATGCCAATACGAATTAAATATGCACTTTTCTTCCAGTTTTGTTACATTTTTTTGGAAAAACTTCAGGAACACAAACGTTTTTTAAAAAAAGAACGAAAATCAACTTTGTTTAATACCTCTTAAACGCAATAATTGCCGGACGCAAACATTAAACAATACAAATGGACATAAACCTTTGAAATTACATCCACCATGTGAGTTTCAAAACTTCGGAGCAATTTTTAGTTTTAACTACTGGTAGTCCATACAAAGCTTGCGGTTTTATATTATTTAGAATTCAATATACCTAGTGGTATCTTACAAGGGGAGCTACGGCACTGAATAAAAACCGGATTTACTGACACTAAGACCATTGAATCATTCCATATAACGGCTTGAGGATGAAAAACAGATTTCAAACGAAGGACTTTCAATCAAAACTACATCCCACCTCAATATTGTTTATTTAACATTCATATCTCAGAAATCAATTTTTCAGCCATGCAGAAAGCAGCATTTTATCTTAGTGCAAGCGTATTATTATAAAAAGAAATATTTTGCTTTGCTTAACGAGATGCTAAATTGATTGGTTCGAGGGTCGACCAATAAAAACTTTAGAAAATGATATTTTGCAAATGTGATAACTTTTTGGTCTTCGACATTACAGGAATGCACAAGAAATCAATCGAAGCTGCCGTTGAACTTGAACGTCGCGAACACTCGGAAGGCTGCAGCAAAGACGCGGAAGGCGACCGAAAATCAGATCTAGAAGACGACGAAACTAGTAATAGCGGCGCAAGTGTTGGCCAAATTTCTGTCGAATCAACGCCACAAATCAAACAAATACAACACTACTCACAGCATAGACCAGTAACAAACGAAGCAATACAACTTCAAATCGTTCCTACAATGGACCACCCTTCGCGGGTGCTCGGAACTGTTTCAGTACTCGAATCCAAAAAATTTGGCGACAGAAATAGTCAAAGGTTGATTGATGAGCATTTCCTTCCGACTGCGGTTTCATCGCTCCAGGTCAATGAGATGTCAACAGCGTTATGCAACAGTGCGAATCAAATCGAATGCCATTCGTTTCAGAACACTTCGATGCCAACCGAGTTTGGGGAAAAGCAAAGCGACAATTTTCAATCAGGGATAGATTGCAAAGACTCTAGCGCCCGTAACAACGGAACATCGACAATAACTCAAACTTCTCAAGGCCTATCGTGCCGCAAATTCAGCTACGCGGACAATCATCAATTTTTTATTTCAAAATCATCGTCACCGTCGTTGGCAAGCAACAAAATCGTAAGCCACAGCCAACACCTTGTCGAACAAGCAGCAACACAATCGTATCGATTGAGTGATCACTACTTCATACAACAAGAGCAACAACAACAACAGCAGCAACAACAACATGAACAACAACAAGAACAACACCAACAACAACAACAACAACACCAACAACAACAGCAACGTATAAACCAATTTCTTCACCAAGAAACAATGAATAGTAACGCCGCCATCGGACAGTCAAAACGTACAGATCACACATTGGCAGCAGATACAAATACTTCATCTAACGCTATCGTCTAATTCGAAGCACACAATGACATTGAAATTTCGGAATTTCTTTGAGTAGAAACGCAAATAAAGGATTCTAAATTGCGAGTTATCCGGTATCATATTCGACCGTCTACAAAACTTTCGCTGCAGTCGTTGTAGCGCTCGAACCCAAGACTTGCGGATTACAGATCCGCTGCTCCGACTGCCAAGCTAGTAGTCATTGCAAAGATTTCGCTACTGTAGCACTATCGAACATAAGCTAGGTACGTACAGTTCGACGCGTTTCATGAATTCACCGCTAAACTGTATGAGCAGTGAAGCAACTCTCACATTTTACCACCGTGGAAAACCGTAATATTCACGATCGAATCACTCACTAATATATCATTGGCTCCTAAACTAAAGAGGAAAACATAGTGCAATAGCTAGAAGCTCAACCGTATTGGAGCGGCTGTCATTTTATCAACATGCGAAGAGTTTAAATCGTAAGCTAAATAACAAAGGACAATCCAATGAATGCAGAAAACTACATGAACAAGAAGAACAAGAGGAACAAAGACAACAACAACAGCAACAACAGCAGCAGCAGCAACAACAACAACAACAACAACAACAACGACGACGACGACAACAACAGCAACAACAACATCAACAACGACAACAACAATAACAACAACAGATTGTCACGTCATTTCTCCTACTTTGGAACGTACAGGACGGTTTGAACCACATCTGTGGCTACGGAATATATACATCATGTTTGCCAAAAAGCCAAACGAATTCAATGTTTCAATTCACTTGAAACACTGCATATCACACTCCACAATTTTTCTGTTGCCAGTTGTAAAATTATATCGATTTTCTGTGATAATGAATATCGTTGTAAACTTGAGCTTATGTGTACTCGCATACCTATAAATATTTGTGCTTATGTGTTAAGTCAGTAAAAATACGTCCAGCCCTGACGATTTAAAAATTTGGTACTAAAATCAGTTCGTACGAAGCTATGAGAATTTCACACAGATCTACCGAAGTCAAATGATTTTAATGGCACCGCTATATTTGGATTGCTTATGCATAGTTTTCCGCGTTTTTTCTGCATTGCTGGATTTTCCACATTAAAACCTTAAATTGACATTAAAATGTACTCAACAACGCATTTTCGTAATAAATATAGGTCGCTTCTGGCCAATGTTACCCTAAAGGCCGTACCATTTTCCCAGGACAGAAATGTACCAGGAGTACCCGTCCCATTTTCCCGGAAAAGCACTGTACCAGGAGTACATACAAAAAATGTAATTGGGACAACGGGACAGATGAGACAGTTGGTACAGATGGGACAATTTGGACAGACGGGGCATGTGGGACAATTGAGACAGATGGGACAGTTTGGACAGATGGAACAAACGGGACAGATGGTGCAGTTGGCACATATGGGACACTAGGGACAAACGGTACAGTTGGAACAGTTCGGACAAACGGGACAGTTGGAACAGTTCGGACAAACGGGACAGATGGGGCAGTTGGTATATAATATATATATTACATATATAATATATTATGTATATTACGTTAATATATCTGCCTGTGCATGTGTAAACAGGAGCGCATAAGTGTGCACTCTGCGTATATTTCTGTCCCGGGAAATTGGGACGGCCTTTATAGTAACATGGGCCTCGTTTCTTATGGCAAACCTGGGCTTCTGATACACTCTAAATGATGCAGACCATATTTTGGCAAGCATTTCGCGGAACACTGCATTCTGCATACCAAAAATATGTTTGCACGTGAAATTTTTTCATCTTCTGTTGATGAAAAAACATACTCACACATCTTGTGATGTCTGCGTAAACTGGCGCTACCTAAGTGTCATTCAATGCGAAATTATTCTACAGCTGTGAAATTTTGATTTAGATCTTAAGCCCTGTGCTGCGCCGTTTTATCTAGCGCTAACCCGGGCTGAATTAATAGATCTGCGCGGTTTCGGCAATTTCGGTACTGAAATTTTGCACTGTTTTACATCTGTTTGGCGTGCTTCGTTTTAACTTTCAGCACAATTTAAAAAAAGAATTGCCATGGTTTCGTAAAAAATAAACGTAAAACCAAAGGATTTAACATATTAGATATTTGCTAAAATTAACAATTTAAACATAATTTTAACGACCTAAATTTGATTTCATTTCCGGCTCTGGCAACATTTGTTGACCTCCGGCTCCGGTGTTTTTCACCTCCGGTTGCACCCTGCTAACAGTCTTAAACAGGCACAAAACTAAGCCTCTGTTTACAACACATGTCGCTTAGGCGCGAAGATGTAGTAGTGCAACAAACATTAACAATTTATTTTGAAACAAATTGCACAAAAAGCAATACATGCAATCGATTACTGAATTCCTGGTGCCGAATTACGAGTGTTGTGCCCCGGCTAAAAGCCGGCCGACCAGTAATTGCTTGTCGAAGAAAAAACTAAATACATTGACATTATTAAATTAACATTTTGAATCACATTTAGATTTAGGTTCTAAAAGTTTTAGCTAATATATGAAATCTTGCCTATTGTTATCATTATGATCAATGTTAGGAATGAATCACAGGCTGAAACTGTTTTGGTTGCAGTTATATTCCAAACAGCTTGTGTGGGGAGAAAAGCGCTTCTGATGATCTGGGTTCCATTTCCTATTAGAAAATTATAGTAAAATCTTTCACTGGAGCCCATATAAATATTTGATGAAAATAATAAAGGCAATAATAATGTAATCGGATTAAAGCATTTCAGTTTTTCTCAAAGGAGGATTTTGAAAGGTAAAAATTTTAAAGCTAGCTAGGTTCAATATAAACGGAGTTGTCGTATTAACTGCATGAAGGGAGAGTGATCGGCAATATATTGCATACATGAAGTGGCATATAAAAATATTTAGAAACATTTCGGTAAACTGTAATCTATTAAACGTTACCGGACACTACTGAACGTGTTTTTAGTTAACGTATATTTCACAACGAGATTGTTTCTTTTAGAATTAATGAGTCTAAAATGATTGGTATTGCTTCTAGAAATGCAACGATATATACCATTATAAAAATGCTTGATAATATTTAAAATTTATATATTGGCCGGTCGGCAGGTCAAACCTTTAGTTGGCCGCCGGCCGGACACAACACTAAATTATATCCAAATATGAAACGTGAATATTTTGAATTTATCTACCACTACCATTGTTTGTTAGCTTTAAATCTTTTAATAAGCGAAGCGAATAACTTCTTTGGCAAAATACTGAAAACCACTGAAGTAAACTAGTTAGTAGAATTTGCTTTTCAAGACGATGACTATTTTCAGCAAAATTTAGCGTTGCCATAAATATAACCAACACACTATGTACAAGTGCAAATATCACTTAAACGCTACAGCATCAATCACCGATCCTAGATTTTGAACAATATTCTTTGCAAGCAGTCCGTCCACTGCCTCTTCGATATGTCGTTTCGGATCCTGTATAATATGTACATATATAATAAAACCATGAAATAAAAAATCGTTAACCATCTGAATGCTTTTTTTTGCATTTATGTTCAAGATTACAGTCACGGGCAAAATTAAGCGCGCAGTAATCGCGGCACATTCTGCGGTCGCGGTTTGTAATAACGTATGTCTTTACTTTGGTCGCGACCAGTTTGCGTCTACCAATTTAAAAGTACTATTACAATATTTATATAATCAGGAAGATTGCATGCTCAAAGTCAGTATAAAAAGCAGGCGTTAATTATTTTAATTATTGCGGTGATAGACATAAAATTATTGCGGTGATAGACATAACTGTCTGGCCTGTTGCCATTCACACAAGGGAGAAAGAAATAAACATTATGCAGCATGCATTAAGTCAGTTTACATACCTGTTTGCCCACATTCTTAATCGCTAGTTGCTCAGGAGACATTTTTTCTTCTTCTTCAAGAGACTGAAATATTATTCCGACTGCAGGTTAGGGCTTATCTGACCTAACCCAAACTCTCATGTTTTAAAAACACTTTTCTGCAGATATACAGAAACGCGAATTCCTTTCGCGCCTCTTATCCTCCCATCACACGCAATAATCAGTAACTACAAAAATTTTTTGACAAAACAACAAATTGCGGCCAAATATACAGCTACACTAAGTCATCAGAGTGACCAAAAGTAGGTAACTACGTAGCGTGCCCATAGACAAGAGTATGCAACTAATGATGCTTTGCCGGCACAAATATATCAGAGCATGTATATCTTATGCTATATCCCCACTTCCGGGCTGGAGGCATGCAAAGCAAGTTAACTTTAAAATATAACTTTTACCGAAGAATTATTGTAACCATGGTATAACTATTTTGTTTTCCCAGTTTACACAATATTTGCACAGCTCATAAAATGATAAAAGTGCCTAACTACATAGTCTTGTAACAGTATGACCAACTTACCGTGTGACATACATTATTGTAAGCAGCTGTGCGACAATCTAATATTAAAGTACATGCATGCATATGTATATTAGGGTTCCAACAGGAACTTCATTTAATAGAAAGCAGAAACAGGAATTTATTTTTTCGCCGGAGCAGGAGTTGCAAATATATGTCATTACCGAATTACGGCTAAATGACTATATATAAGTCAAAATAGAATATGTTGTTTATCGACTGTTTTGCGCTTTTATTATGCATACGAAACCAAACTTGTGAAAAGAAGCTGAGTTTCAGCAATATTTTTGATACGCAAAGTTTTCAATTAAATCTTATGTTTCAAAATTTGCCACAAGACCGGAACTACCCTGCATTTGACGTCTTTGAACGATTCAAAAGAAATTGAATTTTGAAAAAATTATGACCGGAACAGGAATTCCAGTGAACCTTGGTAATTGTTCAAAAACGCGCAACAGCTTACTTTGTCATATTCTTTCGCAAGTTTAAGCATCTTTTCTACGGTATGTTGATTTGACGCGCAGGTCTCTTTATACGCATCAAGACGCAACGTATCCATCCAACTTTTCTTGTGGAGATTCAAAAGCATCTTAAAGGGTACAGGTCAGATATAAATCAAAGAGCTGGTTTTAAAAGTGAAGTCCAAAAATTTTCACCTGTGTCCCTGCACTTGTTTTCTTCTAAAAACTTGCGTAAAAATAAAACAGTTCAAATAGCTCACGAATAACATACCTTTATGTTACTACTATAATAAAGTTTATGTAAATATCAAATTTGAAAAGAAACTTAATCATCACAATTATAATTCTTTACAAACATGTAAATTTCAATTAAATATAAAAATGTAAAACGGTAAAGCCTAGAACCTTTTGTTCAAGATCATTTTTACTATACTGAATTGCTATCGAGTAGTAATTGCGGTTTAATCCATGAATAAGAGCTTGAATCGATGGTTTCTTCAGGTGCCCGATGTTTGAAGTGGTCTGGCGGGGTTCCTGGCCGAGCATAACGGTTTGTGGATTTATTAAACGGAAGGCATCGATCACAACCTAAACAAATAAAAACATTTTACCTTAGGTAGATGTAGCATAGGTTAGCTTCTTCAGCTTATGGCATTCAACTTACCTACATGCTCGATAGACAAGACTTTAGTAATATATAAGATGAAGGCAACATACTTTTCCTTTAACGCTTTGTATTGGATCAACCACTACAGCTACTGCACGGTCAGAGAGCGCCTCAAAACTTTGCTGCGTGTTTATATCGACTCCTGACAACCAACAACCAAATCCTGGATGCGAGTGATACCATCCGACCACCATTTCAGGTCTAAAAATATTAAGATGCAGAGGCTTTTGGATTGGGTACACCAATTTTGAAAAAAGTTAGGTTCTAGTTATTGAGTGCGCAAAGATCCAATTTAGGTAACGCTTGGCGATCGGATACTAACTAGTTGCACCGAATTAGCCACAGCCTATGTCGGTTTGCCATCTTCACACACTTTTTTGATTAGGTATGTACCTGTCCAATAAATTATTAAGTGACGTGTGAAAATCAAGTCAGTGTAATTGGTTTAATACATATCGAACGTTTTGCTATTCCTAATTGTCGGTAATTATTTGAAACAATAATTTAATTTTCAGCGAATTTCCTGTTATGAATATGTTATTTAATTTTGGCTACTTATACCTTGCTCTGGATACCAATTGAATCAATTCAGACTTAAATAAAAAAATGTTGACATAGAAGGGTAACAACAAGTTCGAATTCGGTTCAAACATCTGTTTGTGTCTTCGAAACTAAGGAAAGTGCAACAGACCGAAATATTTTTGAAAATTTCCAAAATACACAATGTTTCTATTGCACGCATATGATTAGAATTGTTTAAACGACTACTGTTTTAATTTTATACAATTACATTATGTCATTCACTTTTGCCTGAAGAAGTTTTTCAAAGTCAAAGTTGGAATTCAAAAACAAATGAGGCAAAATTGCACATGGTTCGGAATCGGATTCGGTCAAATAGTCGGTTCGGTGTCATCCTTGAACATGGTACCAATTCACAATGTTTTAAGTCTCGCTAACGTTAATATTGTAGCTTACCGTCCTGTTTGTTTCAGCATATCTAACATTTTGGCTTGGAATACAGGATCAACAGCTTCAACACTAACACCCTGTAGGCGATCAATAATTATGACAATAGACAACAAGTCAAGTTGCAAAACTCTCGCGAAAGCAAGCCACATAAATCACAGACTCATGTTTGGTTGAGTTTAAGTAGACTTTATAGAACTAGATAAAAACGAAATACAGCTGGAAACATTTTCCACACAATTGATTCCAAAAGTTTAATTATATAAGGACGATATACATACACCGGTCGTAGTGGAAGTGGAACTACATTTCTTAGCGAAGTTCGATCGATCCACAAAAATGCGTTAACAGTGGTTTTGCGTTTTCCATAACAATATACGTATCGATTAGTAAGTGTATAACTAACTAAATGTCGCACCTATGCCTGGAAACCATACGGACGGCAGCGATTAAAATTTAATGAATTTAATACAAATACTGTTACAGCGGTTTTATTTTTGAAATAATGTAGTTCACCCTTGGAGTCTAACTTTACACAATAAAAATCAACAACATAAGCTTTCAGAAAAAACTAAACACCTGTAAAATTTATTATAATACCCGAGTATATTACGTAAATTTCTAACGTACCGTGCCAGATTGTGGCATTGCAAACACGTCGGTTACTGTTACTGTATATTCATCAACGAATTCCCCTAGCATCAAACCCATAACTTCCATAGGCACTCCAGCTCGCCCGTGTTTAAGCATCTAAACACTTATACACGCGAATTTTATAAGATCGTGATGTTCAGTTTGTATACTACGTACAGCAGAGGTTAGCGCACTTGTATACTTAGAATCTCCATTTCTCAAAGTTTATGAGCGTCGCGAACAGAGAGCGTCCACCCAGTTCAACCTGTAGTAGTGAAGCATGAGGATGCAAATAATTTTTTGAATAAAAATTGCCAAATATATAATTGGTAAGAAATCTTCACGATTCATATCGTATAATACGTACACATTTATTTCAAAATCAAGTTATGTTAAATATCTTTAACTGCAAAAATTTTGCAATGTTATGGTATCTGATAACAGAAGGCAGTGGTGCTCATCAGAAAAGTTGCTGGCTGAATTGAGCCCCGCCGCCATAAAAGAGAAGATAAGTATAAAAAGCGAAATAATACTAGACTAGTAACGATTTAATCCAAGTTATACACAATCATGCTAATATTTAAATTGCAATGCAACAAAAGTAACTCGAATGTTAAAAACATAACATATATACCAGGACCAGGGTTCCACCGGAAATCATGTCCCGTCTGGAATTCCTACAAAAATTCAATTCCTGTTCCTGTTCCTGCATACCAAAGTGCAGGAACTAAATTTTTTATGGTTTTTGAGGCAAAATATTTATAATCATTTAAATATTGGAAACTTTCCCTCTGGAAAATCGTTGTTTTGAAATGAGCATTCTTGCCATTATATAGTTCAATTTTGTTAATAAAGTGTTTTCTGATGTGCTTTCGCACAACTTGATGGTGAAATAGCTGAAAATTCACTTAATCCATTTTATGGCAAGTTTCCTAAAAATCCAACAGTATAAATGCTTACCTTTAGTAGCGCAAGCGATGAAATATAGACTTGTTCGGCAGTGTCAACAGTCGGTGCGTCGCCAGATATTGCCTTAAACATTTGACGAAGCGTGATGATGTCACGCAGAAGAATAAATATTACTCAAACTGCTTATCCCAAAAATAACGAGGTTTTCTAGTTTAAATTCATCGATATGCAACGAAACTGTATATATTCGTAAGACGGTTGTAATCGTAAACTTCAAGAATTTCATAATTCTACGTAGTACGTATCCATGCGGAAACAGAATTGGAAAGTAAAAAATGCCGAAACCGGAGAACCAAAAATTCATGTTACAAAAAATCCAAAAATCCATATTTAACGCTATTTTATCGCTATTATTGATGTAAACACCCCACTTAGAATGCTAAAATCCTGAAACAAATGCAGCAGCTGGAAACGTATGATAAATTATGGAGCATGACGCAAATTGAAAATTTTGCCAATACACGCACAGACAATTTAAAACAATAAGTTATGATAATATGCTAATTTTTCTTAAATTTTCCGAGGAAAAAATATTCGATACCGAAAATACCGGAAACTTCCGGCGAAAAACTATTGGATTGAAAACCGAAACCGGCTAGTAAAAAATGCCGGAACCATAATTTCGGACAGGCGTCACAACGTGTTACCTACAAACAAGTATAACTAACCTGCGTCATTCCGCCAAGGCCACCAGCGCCACCTAACCGTAATAACCGTTCCATGTTGTCAATTAATATAGGTTATATAAACGTACGTCCTATAAGAGAAGTGATTTAAGTACAAAACCAAAACAACAAAATTTTTCTTTTGGGTGGGTCCGCCTTGTCTAGCGAATAGATAGATGTCTGAACCTGACCCCAAGACCACGCATTGTTTGAATTATATATATGTATAAATATATAATATTTATTCATACTAGACAGACGTGAATTTATAGTCCTCCCAAACACCTCCATTTTACCATCCTCCGGCGGACGAAGGCAGCAACAGGAGCAGCGGCCGTCCCACTCCCTGTAGCAACCGAAAACACGTCTTTTCTGAGTCTTTCACAACATTAGTGTAATTTTGAGGTTCTTAAGGCATAATAACCTGAAAATTCAGCTGCTGATTGTGAGGCGGCGTGGTTCGGTGGCATCTCGCTGGACTGAGAATCTGGCGGCTATAGGTCATAAGAACGAAACCTCGTCAGAACGCCGCTAACCACTAATTCTTGGGCGAAGTCCAGGTAGGAACCGGGACTTCAGACCTTTTTATAAAATACTAAGCATCTGGAAAAACGGGCCTCCAAGCGGTGATCGAACTCTCAGCCTATGAATCCTTAAGCGAAAATTCTACCACTGCGCAACACAGTCCGCTCCCCCAACTACCCTTTTTCGTCGACTATTATGTCGAAACGTCTGCTGCGTGCTAGCATACTATATAATATGCATTGGACATATTGCATATGCACCAGGACAAGCATGTCTCACAACTTACATGCTCGACTTTTCAACAAGACCGTCCCTTGACCGTCCACCATATATTCGACTGAAAAAGCGGGCTTCCAGAGTGGGAATTGAACTCTCAGCCTACGTGTCCTTGAGCGGACAATTTACCACTGCATACGCAACCTGTTCTCCAACTACCTCTTTTCGTCGGCTATAATGTTGACACGTATGCTGCCTGCAAGTATACTACATAATGTGCATTGCATTTATTGCATACGCACCAGGACAATCATGTGTTACACGCTGACCCTGACCACGTTAGCTAAGTATTTTCCTTCTTGCCATCACTGCACGAAGATTACGTTACATACCATTAAAAATGAGTTTTTAGTAAAAAACATCACAGTTTTGCAACAAACGGCTCGCAAAGTTTTCGTTCACATTGTGTCTGTCTCAGTGTCGTAGTAGGTTAGGTGTAGAGGGTCCTAAAATTTTAGGGTGAGGGCCCCATACGATGATCAAATATTTTTCAGACGGTGAATATATCAAGCTTAAATACATTTGCAAGTTAATATTAACGGCCTTTTTATGTTAAAAATCACCTAGGGATTTTCAAATGGAACTTGTTTGTGGTCCAGTCCTGCGCAGTTACACAAACTTAATTAAGTCAGCCGGTAATTTTGTGTAAGTGTCGGTAAAAATTTAATTACTGCGCTAGGTATGTTAACCTATTGTATACTTCTCTGGAATGCGTCTTGTGAATAAATGGAATATAATTATTAGTATGCAGGAATTACGGCACAGCCGGCATTTGGCGAACCTGTTTAATCTGGACCGTACTGAACTGGATGTCGGACCGTTGCGTAAATTGACAGTTCTGCGAACAAACGCCCTTGAGTTCAAATGAGACATGATTTCAAATACTTATTAAGCAAATTGAAGCCTCTAGCATGCGGCCACAAATAACCAGACCAAAGATACGTGCGAGTCGCTATCCTAAACAAATGATTACTGAATGCTGCTACCTAGGATTGGAAAACAACGAAACTAAACAATAGTAACAGACGGTAGATAATTACCAAAACAAGCTTCAGCATTTCTAATCGAACTATCCATTCAAAATATAGAACGTAGTCACAGGTAAATAGCGAATCGCAGCAACCGCAACCCACTTGACCGACTAATGTAACAAAACAGTGAAAGTATCAGCACTTCCAGGATCACCGTTTCTCAACTGATAGTGTCCAGTGAACAATAATCAAGCTTTCAATCCATGTATTCTTGAGTTAAATCATTCATATTTGCATCTTTAAATCTTGAGGCTGCATGACACGTTTCATCATTCAGTGGATCGCTGCTGACGACGGAACTCGGCATACTCTTCTCCAAATGCTGTTCTCGTGTTGCACAGCGAACTCAATATGAAACACAGATTGGTTAGCTTGCGCAAGTCCGTCACTGGTAAAATATCGCGACTACTCATATCATCAGTGTTTATGCGCCGCAAATTCATTGAATATATACTTCAGCTCGAATTAATTATTGTTGATAGAAGCACCACTTCTAGCTTTCGACCGAACTGCGCTTGCGACATCACCATTTCTACGCCGAATTCGACACCCAGGCACTTTCTGATTTGCACTTGCACTGAATTGGACGGAACTGTACTACTGTAGCTATACCATATCAGCATCCATTTTATTGAACTAGCGATCAGTTGAATGATGTGTTTTGTCGGATAAGTAGCACGGTTTCAGCACTGGGGCTTGTCCCCGCATTGAGCTTTACTTCGGTATTTACGTTGTTAAACCGTATGATCACTATCAGAACCTTGTGTTCGTCGCAGTTACGTGCATTGTGATCAACTCTACCACAGTTGTAACACAACGGCCTTGAATACTTTTGTGTTTTAATTGTATTTAGATTTTACGTATTTGTATTATAAAATGAATGTTGGGACAAAACCACATATTCTGCAGTCTGACGTATGTTGCTGTTTTACCGTTTTTAATATGATGCACCGGTACTAAAATTTTTGCCTACGCCATATTGAGACAGATTCATATTTTCAAGATTTGTCTATGCCAATTCCAGTTTGAATACTTGATGCTTGAAGAATTGATAAGATTAATACATTGCATAATAATTATGAACGCGAAGACCATTACCCACCCTACCAGCTATAAACGGCTATAATTTTAGGAGAGTAGTTCATTTCGAATATTTTTTCAAACATAAACGCAAGAGGCACACAAGTGTCCTGTTCAAACACACTAATATATGTACACATATCGATTCCGATTTGTCGGCGCATCCTTAGTTTTAGTTATATTACCTTTTTCTAATTTGCCTTTTGGCGTTTTCGTGTGCATATTTTTCTTCGGTATCTATAGCCTTCAACTGCATGTCCGGCTATGGCAAAAATCGACATCCGTTACACTATTACTTACGGTCGAAAACACAATATTTGCCTGCAAATTTTGTTGGGAATGGTAAATATAATTAGTGCGAGAAGCCCAGTAAATATAAAGACCCTCTTAGAAACAAATTGTAACTTATTAATTATAGCAAGTAGTACTAAATTAGCGTAGTTAAGTTTAATTTTTTGTTGAAATTTGTGCTTAAATATCCGGATCTGAGCGGAGATCGAGGCTTGACTACGGAAACCGAGACCTTACTACCGAGATCTGCCATGAAAATTCTCGGTCTGGGTCCATTTTTGGTTATCACCGGGAAAAAAGTGAAAGTTGCAACAAAAAAGATATTTGGTTCCAAACCACCAAGACTCAAAAAACCGAGACCACGACCTGCCAAATACAAAGACTTGCCGAAACCGAGACCTAGACTGAAACTCCCATCCCTGCCTATATATGCATACAATTAGATGAGCGAGTTTCAATGCATCTGCATCATTCGTATAAACACTGGAAAGGGCTTTGATGTGACAACGAGAGGTTAATACTAACTGGAAAAAATTTGGCAAGTGGGTACATGTGCAATTACGTAACACGTATCATAAAGATCACACTGATATTTTGGTCAGAAACTTCGTTACATTGTGTGTATCAAAAGTGTATCGTTTTAGGAAGGCAACTGCTGTTCTGTGAGCATCACGCGGCACAAGTTCCTTTTGTTCGTATCGTTTGATCTAATATTTATTTGCATGTTGTGGATAATTTATACGGTAATATTTTCTAACATGAGGTTCATTTTACATTGATATAACAATGTTTCTTCCTGGCGTTTCGCGTTTAAGGTGCATTATTTTAGACTGTTGTACGATTATGAAACGGCAGTTCTGAGCAGATCATCAATTTATTATACTGGAATAACGCAGAGTTACGAAAAAATGTTAAAACTTTTGTTAAAAAATTTTTTATTTTCGGTAACTGTTTAAAATTCACCGAGACCGAGACCCAGAAATATCGGTCTCTGTTGCTGGGCCTGGAACATCCCTGCTCTATGGTACTGCTTATTTTGGAATGTATACGTATATATAGTATATATATATATGTATTACTGTTAAGGTGACAGGTGGAAAAACTCTAGAAGAGGAATTTCGTGGACAAATTGTTCTAACGCCAAAAGAGTATTTGCAAATATCGTTGTTTGATTTAACGGTAAGAGTAAACAAATATTATAATTATCAGGATGCGTCCGGATATCCGGCTTCGGCAAAAAATCGGCATCCGGCTCGGTATTTTAACTTGCCGGTTATTTGCTGAAAAATTTCAAAAAATTGAAACCAACATTTGTATTTATGCCAACTACCGTGGAACTGATTGACGTACTTGCACATTTTTTCTGTCATACAGGAAATGTAATGGTTTGCATGTGCCTATGTCCGCTTACAATTTTTATTGTACAATAACGCTGGAAAACCTTATATATATGACCTGCGATAATTTAAGGGCATAACAGTATTTGAGCGCATTCAATTTCCTAAACCTAAGGTTAAACTTAAGCGTAGAAATAAGTCTAAAACTAGGTCTACGCCTAAGCGAAAGTAATAGCTTCGCCCCGAGACCGGCCAGGAAAAGTCGGTCTCCGTTGATTTCTTGTCGTCACCGAAAAAATTCAAAAAAATTATTTCTCATGCTTTTTCCCAGTTTTTTATATTTTTATAGTTTTTTGTGTTTCAGAATATCTACGCATAATTATTGCGTGACTATGAAAATTCGTAGATTCACAGCGGAATTTTATTAGGTCGCACTCTGATAATTATGTTAGAGTTTGTAGTTCGAACACTTAAAAATAGTTAGTTGCATTACCAACTGTGCGTAAGTCCACATTGGCTTTTTACTGAAGAAAGTTGAATATTTAGTTACTGCGTAATTAAATACGATATTTAGTTATGTGCTAATTATTGAAGTAACGTATATTTTTAACACTATTTGAGCGGTATTGTACATAGACAAGAAAACCGTAAACCTGTGATTTACAATTTCCCAAGCTTGTGCTTTTTTGATCAGCTGGGTGATGTAGCTCTTACACTTAAAGTGCTTGAACATGTAATTTAGCTGTGACCAACCGGTTCTGTACTTTGTACAAAACTGACATTATGATACACAGTCATCGTTTTGTTCTATTTGTTTCAGCTGCTTGCTTTATTTCGCTTTTGTTTGCTTATTCTATTCTATGGCGTGCTCAGACTTAATCACTGGTGGCCGTTTTGTGTAAGTTAGTTTATTTGTCAGGTCAGGGGTAAGCGGTGTCGGGTAGAAAACCAAATCGTGCCTCCCGCAGACTGAGCCTGAAGGGCTTATTATCAGTTATTTTAGCCGTTCCCTAAATCGGTTGATCGACTTTTCAAAAACTGGATTTCAGATCTTTTTGGTTTTAACTGTTTTATTAACATTTCTTGCAGTTATGGGCAGAGTGTTAGACATACATTTAACCATCTCATATTTTTGCAAATCCGAACTATTTCCTTTTGTGCTACCTTGTCGCAAACGTATTGAGTGTCCTGATGTATGATCATACGAACAGACGGGTATATCCAGGATTTTGGAACGGGGGAAGGATTGCGTTCTATGAAAATGTTGAAAGGGGGAGTTTCTTATGCTAGGAACTGTAGCCATGTGTAAAAATCAGAGCACAAAAATTTCAAGAGGGGCAGCGTTGGTACTGGAACCCTCCCCCTGTTTATGCCCCTGTATGCGCATAGGCTACTCATTTGTCTTCCATGATAATTTTAAATTTTAATTATTTGTCTATTTTCAGATATCAGTTCCAGTGTCATGCATATATTTGATTCTGAAAATTCTGTGTTTTAAAGTAACTATTGTCATTTTTAACTAACGTACGCAAGTGATGTTACTGTATCAAAGCATGCTGTTCGCTATGTGTGATGGGATTTTCACTTTGCTGTTGCCCGCTAAAATACTATCCCGATTTTAGAGTTTTAGTTGATTTTCCAAACGACGAACCTTATGTTTGAAGCTCAATGTACATAGGACATTTTTTACACAGGAAGCTCTTACCTCTCAGCAAATTTAAGAATTTGGTGAAGAATCACCGTGTATATTATGATCAACATGTAACTGAAATTGTTTTGTTTCAACTATGGAAATGTTTTTAAATTGTATCTTGCAGTATTTTTGATTACCTATGTGTTTTTAACTTGTTATATAGTTTCATTCCAATGGTCTACAATATACACTGGTTATCAGCTCATTTGTCGTCGCGTGGCTAGAGTTGTGGCTCTTTGATTTCAAAGTCATTCCAACTGAAAAACGATGTAAGATTTTATACCGTTAATGTTTACGACCAGGGACAATATTTATATTATTAGCGGGCATATTACTGGAAGTGATAAGGCATCGTTTGAATAAGTATAATATATATACATATAACTATTAACTGATAAGGCGTGAGATCGATGTATACCCTCCATTGTAAGATGTGTGCCTAATTTTACAAACAATAATCGTTCCATTCATCAGGTACGTAAAGGTATACGAGTTTTTGTGTAACTTTGTAGTGTACTAAGGTAAAAATTTGATGGTACACATTGGCATTAATGTATTGCTGTGCAATAATGTTCGCTGTATCATGAAGTTTGGCCGCGGCTTTGTGGTGAAATTAAATAATTTGTTTCAGGGCATTGTTAGATTTCGGAGTTTTGATGTGAGTACTTTTCGGAGTACCGTTGTAGTGGCTACCATCAGAGGCTCAGTAGTGTTTTGATAAGATTGTGTTGCCTTTTTAGTGCGTTCAGAAGAAGATCCGCCTTTAATACGTAACGAAGTTTTATCAGAAAATGCTCATAATCAACTGGGTAATCATGCCGCTGAAACAGTTCACGAAAACTATTTTTCGGCAATTGAGTATACTTCGGGTAATTTTGCTAGTGTGTTAATAAGTAATTTACATGTACTGAAAAAATTTGGGAAATGGAAATATTATGATGAGTACGTCAAGAAGCATGTTAAAGTGTTGCTTTAAATTATGTTAAAGAAAGAATAGTGAGCAGTGGTGTTAGATTTTTGGACCAGCGAAGCATAATTTTGTAGCGTATTTTTAGCATACCTGCTTTGTGTCGTGTCTAGTCTTACAGTATACTATGATAAACTTGCATTCATTTGCAGGTATTTCATCGGCATCTGAAAGTGAGGGCAACGGCAATAATCGTGCTGTAACTGCTAATCGTTTCACACGGTTTTTGACTGGACAATCGAAGCATAAAAGTGCAGATGATATTTTAATTACGTCACACGATGTAAGTCGGCAAAATTGTACTCTTTTGTTCACATGAAATATTACTCGCAAAAGTTAGTTTGTACTATGCTGAAATTTTGTATTGTTTGATGGGCAAAAGGTTTTTGTATACGCATGGAACGAAGTCATATGAACACGCCCGCTTTGACATGTTCAGGACACCCTGTTTGGCGTATGTAATTTCATAATACTGTTAAGCAACCTAGTATGTATGTACATATTGTTTGGTTTTTGGCGTGATTTAGAATATTTGTTATTTGGTCTAAAACTTATTTATCTTAGAATGCACTGAAATATCTAGCGCATCTGAAAACGCAGTAAAATTTATTGGCAAACCAACAATTTCTAGATTATTTGTATGTTGGGCGCTACAGAGTTATTCGGTGTTATGCTTTTAGTATATACGATTTGGACGCAAAGCGTTGCAACTCAGCACGGATTTGCTACATACAGTTGACAGCTGGTCGGCAGTTAGAAATGTTACTACAAATTCTGTTAGTGAGCGGTACAACATTGCATCAACTAACCATCCAAATTTTGGCAGAGTATATTATTTGAAAGTAAGAACATTGCCCTGAATTTGAATTTTTCATGTGTATTACGTATCTGACGTGCCAGAAAACCAAAATCCGTTCTTCCCATAGCATGCAGTGTTTCAAAACAGGTATGAATCAGGAGTTTGTTTCTTTACCTCTTGCTCGATAGAGATTTTTGTTGACTGCGGACTGTATGTAGTTTGTGGTTGTACAAGCAAAATCACCTTAGTGTATGATGTAAGCAAATATGCTCATTCATCTTAAACCATCGTTATTTTATTAATGGACACCTGGCGGAGATTGAATGACCTGAATTTGGTAAAACAAAATTTTGTAAAGTCAAAATAATAAATTCTTGTAATTGGCATCGGTACTCTGATCTATCTGATGAAAATTTTGAGACTTTCACGTCAACTCAAGTGATGACTTTGTTGCTATAGGATGAATTTCCAGTGAGCGTTAATAGTATGTTTGATCTCCTCGTATCAAGAGCAACGGAAACACATCTGTGGAATCCGACTCTTAGAGAAGTTAGAGTAAGTTGCTTCCTATGCAATTATTCGATGGCTGAGTTTGTTTCAAACAGTATGTTTCAGTTTCAAACATTTAATAATATACGCATAGATGAATATGAATTTTCTTTCAATTGGGGATGTGCCGATTAACCGGCATTGTCAATGCAAAAAACTGCCTATTCTTTGCCGATACTTTTTCCGCGTAACATTCAGTTGGGATGCTATCAATTTCATTTATGAGCGCATATCAGTGTGTCTTATTTAGAAAACTGTTTTGTCACTTGCATTTGTGTTTGTTTGAACAAATCGTAATGTAACATCATTTCTGTTTATTAAGCATGGTGTACTAAAGTTGGAATCGGTATCGGCAAAAATTTTGGTATCGGCACATTGCTGCTTTAAATAATTGATGGTTAGTTGTTTTATGTTGTGTTGAATTAAGCCACTGAAAGATGTTAATATAAATTTTTTGCATCTTCAGCCGCTTTAGAGTGTAGGATTCTGCATTTTTGTTTATAGGTGCTGCAGTCTGTTGATGCTAATACCGATATAATTTATACGGTTACTAAGCCGTCGATGGGTGGATCTATATCTTCAAGGTACGGGTTAAAGAATTTTTAAGTCACGTCTGTAATATCGCTTAGCGTTCACAGAGTAGAAAACGCTAAATTTTGTTATTTATATAAATCTAAGTAAAGCGATATTCCTTTTGACAGTTTAACATTAAAACGTCGTCACCTGTACATATGTTGAGTGTAAACTTTGGATTCTTGACTTGCATATGACGTGTTAGTTTGATTAGTTTAGGCTGAAATAATGCCATGTCACTGTATACATACGTTATGTGACCAAAATGTTTTTCCAGAGACTATGTCGATGTTCGGCGATGGGAGCAATCATCGGACGGTTCATTAGTTTACATTTGCATTAGATCTGCTAAAACGAATGTCATGCCCATACAGCCCAATATTGTACGGTATGTTTACAATTATTTTAGCACTACGTGTTTATATTCATTTAAATTATGTCAGAAAGCGTTTTAGTGTATGACTGCTAAAAGCCGGCGTAGATGTACAATGTTTACCAGAGAAATTTCATTCCGCAGAATGTAGTTAATGACTGTGTGCGACATCTATTTCCGTTGATTGTCTAAATTCCGCAATGTCATACGGCCAAAAAAGAGTTGCAGTTAACTTTTACTACTTATTAGTAAATGGTGCTAGTTGTGACTTGCACAATGAAGTTTCCTGTGTGACTTGCGATAATTACTGCTGTATAAATTCTATTAAACTGCTACCTACATATTAACAAGCCTTTTTCTGGGCTTTGAATTGTAAAATTCATACGATCTCTGTCGCAACCTGTCGTAAATCTTTCAAAAGAATGGATAATTTTGTTTATGCCTTTTTAATAATTTGTTGGATAGCTATCGACTAACTCTGATTTTGATGGCCCGATAAGATTGGTATTATGTAGTTAGTTAAGATGACTTCAGTTCACTGAGCTTACTAATATGTACATATTGTTATGTTTCAGTGGCGAAAACGGTCCAAATTTGGTAGCGTTAACTGCTGCTGGTGAAAACAGATGCTTATACAGATGGATAATGAATACTAATATAAAGGTATGTTTTAACAGTACTCGTTTTAGCCATTGTTTTTATGTCGAATTTATACAAAATTCTTAAACCTAAATTCTATTGGCAGAAGCATTGTGTATAAACAATCCTTTAAGCTTTTAAACTTAATTCGTTTTTTATTTTGATCACTATTCGTTTCCGTTATGTTACTATCTATTTACATCCTGATGTTGGTTGCTGCGAAGTATAAACTGGCTGATTACACCGTCTTTATTTTCAACCAATTTCTATGAATGTGGAATACCTATAAATATGAAGAAAATAGCAAACAAGTATAATCATTCTTGTTTCAGGGACGAATTCCTCGAAGGCTTATTGATCAAACGCTGTCTGGTTTCTTAATAAGTCATATGCGAGCTTTGCGGTCTGAAGTTGACCGTTTAGCTTTTAATTTAGAGAATCAGCACCGGCAGTATGAAACTAGCCAAGAGTGTAGGCTGGTCACAACTTTGGCAACTGTACATTAATTGTGTATGCTTTTATGTGAATTGCTGGCCCATGTTACAGTCACGGGCAGAATTAATTCCGCCGAAACTGCAATTGCGTTCGCTGCGGTTGTGATTTTGTAGCCGCTTCTGAGTTTTTGAGTGATTGTTAAAGTCAAACGCGGTTTGAGACGCCGTCGCAGCCGCGATTTTAATTTGTTCGCAGTCGCGGTTTGAACCGCGTCTGTCGCCGCAATTTTTAACCGCGTACGTACCCCGAAACTGCGTGCGCAACCGCGATTACAACCGCCCTTTTTGCGTCACGTAAATTGTTGCGAGCGATCGTGATAGCGTATGCGAACGATCGCGAGTCGAATCGCTTTTGGGTCTTAATCGCGGTTGCACTTAACCCCTTCTCCCGTGAATATTTTCTATCCCCCGAGACCTACTTTTATGATGGATTCGAACTCCAGTGACTGGAGTGGGGAGGCGTATACCATCACCACTGAGGTATAGGAGCTTGACGCTCGGGCTCTTACGTCTTGTGGTGATTTAGTACTATGTATACGTGTTGCAATATTGTTAAACACGGTGCGATATATACTATTTAACGTATATACACTGCGCTGAGTTGCCTACAGGCAACTCAATGTGAGAAGGGGTTAATTCTGTCCGTGACTGCACTTTTAGGGCCGTCTCTATTTCTGGCATTTTTTACCGGGCTAACGGCTAAACAGGGGCCTGCCGACTAAGTCTAAGCCTAAACATAATCCTAAGCGTAAACCTAAGCCTAATGGGCGTGAGTGGCTTTTTCATGGGCGTGGGGCTTTTGTGGGCCGTGATAAACAGATATTGTTTCGATATTTTGACCATGAACTTTGATCGTTTTTTGTTTTGACTACAGACATTATACGTAATTGTTCTTTTATATAGCTATGGAGTTGTTCTCGTGTCATCTTGTTATAATTATATTTTATCATTGAGTAAACGCTTTTGTAAAGTCTGCTGGAATTGCAGTCAAGCGGATAAGCAAAGCTGTGTATTACAAGTTTTACACTTCTTTTTAAGTCTGTAAGTAGAGCGACAACACATGACGTAAAAGATCATGAGGACCGCAAAGTAGTTCAAACTTATTTCAGAGCGCAGAGCAACTGAATTCAATTGAACAACGGAAACAGGATGTGAGTTTTGAGCGCGGGAGTGCGCTTCCCAACGTCTATATTTTATTCCTGCTGAAAAAATTTGGGAGTAATTTTCGCTAGTGTAATTTTTTCCGGAAAAACATTACCGGTGCATTTTTCTACTCCTGCGTAACAAACAATTCTTGCATATATGTGCGATGCAAAATCTCTTCAAGACGTGAGCGCCTCCTCGGGCTCGAGCGTCAAGGTCCCTTAGCTGAGTGGTCATCGTAAACGCCTCCCACCCGAGAGACCGGGAATCGAGTCTTACCTTGAAAGTGCATTTCATATCAAATTGAAAATATTCATGTGAGTAAGGGTTAAGTTTGCTGCTTTACAGGTACTAACTTAGCTTGAATAAACTTCTGGCTGCTTCCTGGTGTACTACTATACATTTAACATTTTTGTATCGAAAATGCTTCAGATTTCATACAGAAACGTCTAAAGTAGCAGAGCTGACGAAAAGAAATTATTGAACTAAATTTATTTGTGAGTAGATTTGGTTTTCTCGGTTTCTATTTGCAAAATTTAGAGCTGTTTGACTTTGGACTTTTTCCAATCATAGTTACTGCCAGAAAAATTTTTATAAATTAGTATATCGAAACGTAACCTCGGTCCTGCGATGGTCCTTGAGTATGAAAAGTAGTTTAGAGTTCGAACGCTTGCTTCGTCGTTTGAGTTTAAGGTAAATTACAGTATACTTATGGCGCTGTACCTTTGATGACGCCCGGCGCCGTCCGACACCGTGCGGCACTTTACCGCTTAGCAAGAACATGGTATTCTGTAAAAACACAAAAAAACTACGGAAGCGCCATTGAAAGAATTTATTCTGAAATTTTATTTTTTCTGTAATGACAAAAATTGACCGATACCGAGATTTTCATGGCCGGTCTTGGAAGTCAGGTCTTGATAGTTACGTATCGATCTCGGTTTTTAACCGAGACCGCCCATCCCTGATATTTTGAAACTGAGCTCGAAGGATTTGTTCTTGAGTCTGCTATTGTGGATTTTGCATAATCGCGATGCTTATATCTGTGTAGATTATGAGTTTTTGAAGAGTTCGTATCTGCAAACATAAAAATGAACGCAGATTTGATCAGTAATTCTAAAGATACGGACGTTGCATGCAACATCAGATGCAGTAAAAAACAGTTGCAGAAGAAATGTCGGAATTTTGACTTTAGTCGCCATTGTCAGAGACGAATTGCATTAAAAATTGCGTATTTGGGCTGGGATTATGAGGTGTGTAAGTTTGTTTTAGTTAACATATTTTTGTAATAATTTTGAAAGCAGATATGATGATTTATGTTCAAAATAACGTATGCTGCAGGCAGAGATGTTTTTGCTTTGCATTTGATTTGGGTTTGCTAAACTGTACGTTAAACGTACAGGATTAAATAGCAAGATTGTGTAGTCGGTTATGGTGCACTTCTCTTTCCCATAACTTTTCATCCAAGCCTAATCCTGCCTTAGCTTAAATTGAAGCCTATGTTATTCTAAAGTCTGAAAATGTCGAAAACCGTGGGTAAAGTAGTGTACCAGTGTTGTTTGCTAATTGCTGCGACTGTATTTGTTTGAGCACATTTGTGGTTAAAAACGCTACTAATCAGCCGAAATTTGTGTACCTAGCATGTTCTCTTAGCGCGCCGCCGTTGTGTTTTAGGGTTTTGTTGTGCAAGAGAACACAGCGAAAACAATTGAAGCAGAGCTGTTTGCAGCATTAGAAAAGACAAAGCTTATTATGTCGAGGAAAACGTCGTGCTATCACCGTTGTGGGCGGACAGATAAAGGTATATTGACATCTCTGGTGACGATCTGGATTGTTAATCCACGATTTTTGACGTCTTAATGATGAGAACGCTAGAAGCGCATTTCAGCCGGGCACAGTTCTCTAACAGGATTTTGTCGTTAAACATTGGTGAAATGTGAGAAAACACTATTGAATCTCATTCCTAATTTTATGCTTTAAATTAACTAAATTGTGAGAAAATTTACTTAATTGTTTTGTAAAGTTGGTTTGACGTTCAGTCATTTAAAACTGCTAGTTTTCATATTATGAGTGTTGATTTTTGCATATTATTTCAGGTGTTAGTGCTTTTTCACAAGTGGTGTCGCTCAATTTGCGCAGCGCACACAAGTCTGGGCTCGGAATTTTCCGTTTTAACAACGTTACATCAGATAAAGAACAACAAAGTAATGACGAATGTTGTTCACAGCAACCTTCTTCAGCCGAGTAAGCATCGGTATAGCTACGACCGCAAAGGCGACTGCTAGTATGAAGTTTTTCAATAGTTTGTAAACGCGGTTACAATCGCGATTCAAGACGCGACTGTGATAGCGTCTCTTTATCCAGCTGGTCGCTGCCAAACTATTCAACCGTGATTATACAACTGAGACTGCAGACGCAACAGCGACTACTACGCTGTTGCGACTACTGCACTCTTAATTCGGTCAGCTATTGTACGTTTTCTGGAAATACACACTACTAAACCTTTGCAAAAGGCTGCAAAACTAATGT
This sequence comes from Enoplolaimus lenunculus, assembly GCA_030248215.1. Lineage (NCBI taxonomy): Eukaryota > Metazoa > Nematoda > Enoplea > Enoplida > Thoracostomopsidae > Enoplolaimus > Enoplolaimus lenunculus. The sequence goes on along the minus strand of JASANG010000915.1, from coordinate 25,549 downwards.
GATTATATTATACGTATTTCTTACATTTTATTGAAATATGGATTTGAGGTTCGGCCGGATATTGTAGTGTCCGATTTCAGCTATGATATTTTTCGGTATTCGGTCGCATTACGTCATGTAAGTATATAAACTTTGAGAATTTTCTCACAATTACGTTCTTGATTGCGTATTTGTTCCAGGAGCTCTTCTTATTTAGACGATAGAAATGAGCTGGACTATTCATATCTTCTTAATCGCGTGTTGCCTTCTTGCATTCGCGTCTTAGCATGGGCACCTGTGCCTGGCGACTTCAGTGCACGGTTTGATTGCAAACAGCGGACGTATAAATATTTCTTCCCCAGATCAAATTTGGATATTGAAAAAATGCGGGTAAGTCCCTGCCACTAATTATCTGCCATTTGGAAGCATTTGGTACATGTATTATATTTAAGGTTTTTATTTTATAATGAATTTTGCATAAAGATTTGGTAATTGTTAGGCATTATTTTACAGAACACACGCCAACGTTCGAACTTTAAGGATGATGATAATAATATGTGACGGGACGTTTCGCTAGTTGGGCCTACCTTTACATGGTTAACCCTTAACCCCCTCCACTCGACAAGTTCCCCGGGTTCTGTTGCTACCCGAAAAATCCCCTCTTATTTGAACTATTGATATATATTTTGGAAGCTTTCTATAAAGTTTTCCACTCATCCAATTCACCCGGTAGTAGTTGTCGTTGTTTAGTCAGCTAGCGTCAAGCAAATATTTGCGCTTTGCGAAGATACGCCAAAACCCCGCTGGACCCTTGGCAAGAATCGACATAAGATAGCTGGGCCACCCTGTCCGAATATCTGTCGGTTGCATGCGACATCTGGGCATTCTATTACGTGCTTTTGTTGTCTCTTTTTCTTTTTTGCAATTGCGGCATTGTTCTTTTATATGATCGTAATTGGCCAGGTTGTCTCTTTTAGATGCCAGTGTATTTGAAATAGGAAACGACGGTGCGGCGAGTTGCTGTGGTTGCTGCTGCTATTGTTAAACCGTCCGTCGACAACGTCGAAGCGTGAGGATATTTTTGGGCCATGAAATGACAACGCATGTGAACTGTTGGTTGCGTCGCTGAGCCGCATACGGTAACTACTCCAGATCCGCACTTGATTGTTCCGCCAGTTGCCGTAGTATCCGTGTAAAACGTGTAAACGTTCTGACCGCATTGTTCGATTGTACTGATGTCGGTAGCATGGAATAAACTTGTTTAGCCTTTTTGTTGAGGTGACTGACGTTGAGTGTATATATGTTGTTCCACCTTCCGAGTAATTTTTGCTTACGGACCTGGAGGATTATTCTGACTCCGACTACGGACTTCTTTTTCCATTATGCCGCTTCTTTGTTGGTCAACGGAAAGCTGTAACGACTTCTCGTAGCACGTGGTGACTGCACGATTTCTGATTGTATTAAACGTTAAGACAGCAGGCGTTGAGCTATATGTAGTCACGTGATAGCTTGATATCCACTGAGAATACATGTTTCCAGTTTGCGCGTTGAGGTCGTTGACAGGTTTTCGATGGATACACCCGTGCAATAGGTGATGACAGGTAGAACGGGAGCCAACTAGGGAAGCATGACCAACCTCATCATTATAGACTTAGGAAACATTAAAAATCTGTCATTGAAATTCAAAATATGTTTGTATTAATTCTAAAATTATGAACATCGCAAAAACGATTAAAACATGTAAGATCGAGGTTGTCGAATTAGAAAATACATTGGTAATATATGCTACCTTTGGAATCACAAATAATATTTTGTATTCCGCTCTAAAGTGGCCAACCTCAATTTCTGGATACGTTAAAATTTAACTTGTCTAATTTAGTCTAGTTCTTCCGGGGGGAAGAATTAAACGGGGGGACAGATATATATCGTGGCCAGTTGAAAATTAAGCTAGTGTAATTTAGTCTGATTAGTCCAGGGGGAAGAACTAAACAGGGGAAGAATTATACCGTGAGCGCGGAAAAAATTAAAGTACCTTAATTCTTCCGGGGTAAAGAATTAAACGGGGGGGGGGGGGAATTTACCGTGACACCGGTAGATCAATTTTGATGGTTTTAAAAAAGTGGTAAAGTTCGCTTATTTTTGTGTGGATTCCGTCAGCATTCCATTGCGCTGCAGTCAGATCGTGTATTTTCTTGAGATTTGGTTGACAACTTCAGCCAGCGTGTAGTGCGGAAAAGCAGTTTTTTGAGCATTCACAATGTTCGTATTACAAACGTGTAGTGTCGACCTATCGATGTGTTCCGCTATTTATCGGTGAAGTATGCTTGCTATTGTGCTTGGGTTATTTCCAAATTCCACGTGTATCATTGCTTGCTTTGCGTAATGTGCCCTTTGGTTTCCTTGTACAGTTCTCATGACACCATTTATCACATTTCATGCTCAGAAACGACGGGCAGCTGCTGTTTCTCACGCGTTGTTTGCAAACTAGACAAACACCGCTGGTGTTTGTTGGACCTGGATTTCTATCCACGTCCGCGCCTATAATAGGAGCACGAGGGCGACGGCGAGAAGATCGGCTGTTGTTGAGATCAGACCTGGTGGCCCAGCGTCCGAAATCTAAACTCCAGTCAGTCGGGTGTACTGCATTGGGGCCTGTTGGTTTGAATTCTTCTGGTGCTCCGAGATGAATGAGACTCCGAGAGGTAAGGCGCCTTTGTACCAGATCCCTCGGATTGAAGTTGTGGCACCTCCTTCCAGAAAACAGCCCGCTTGAAATCGAGCTCTCATAACATGTAATATAATACGGTGTCCATTATATCTACAGTTGTTAGTGAAAAGAAAAGTGCGATATTGAATTGCCGTTTACATTAATTGTATATTTCTTGAAAACAATAATTTGCACTGTTATTTTTCTAGGAAGCGAGCAAGCTGTTGCTGGGTAGTCATGACTTTAGAAATTTTTGCAAAATGGATGTTGCCAACGGGGTGAAGGAATATGTTCGAAATATCTACAGGTACATAAAAATAGTCTGCCACAGTTGCTGCTGATTTTGCACCATGTTGACTGACTTGTTTGGGATTGTCACAGCTGTGATGTACAAGCGCTATTCCGGTTAATGGTTTTCAGTCTTATCGAATACGGTCATTTTTAGTAATCAATGAACACTGATTGATGTTTTTCACCGCCATCCTAAGTCTGCATCCAATATAGTGATACTGTGTACGAGTGTATCACACATATTCGTGATACGACTTCTAATTGTAACATTATTTGAGCCTGTGGAATGTGGTCTGTGTTCCATTTGTCAGGATTTTTTGGTGCAAAGATGATTTCGGCAATCTCTGTAATTTATTTGATTGAGACCTATAGTTAACTGGTGATAAGTGTTATGCATAATTTTTAAAATCAGTTTCGAATAACGAAATATCTTATGTAGTATTTCTTCTATTTGCTGTTTTAGTGTTACAATTGCCAGCACAGCAAACTGTGAATGTGAACGATCATGTTTTGATATGTGTTGTATAACAATTTCTGCGAATGCTTTTGCTTGGCATCAAATTAGATCAATTGTATCCGTGTTATTTCTTATTGGTGAAGGAAATGAAGAACCAAGTGTAAATTTATACTGAAGTATTCGGGTTCAGTAATTTGAAATTTTGTATGTTACTGTATCTATGCGCCGATGAAGATGGCAAATTAGTTTGCTGCATTTAGCACCAAGCTTGAAAGATAGATTTCGATTCGAAATTTGATCGTCTGTACATGAATGCAAAAGTTGTGGTTAATTTAAGTACGTAGAAAAACTTTCGGGTTAGTATGCATGTTGTGTTTCATCAGGAAACACTGTATAACTTAAATTTAGGCGGCGAAATGTCGAAACAATTCAGTAATTTTATTTCGTTTATCTTTTGTTATTATTAGAACGTTTTAGTGGCTGTATTTTTTGTATCAGGTAATTTCTGATTTGCTCAATGTTGAACGCAATCCATCGAAGCCGCAGTATACATTAGCAGCCGACTATCCTCTCAATTTGTTTGATTGTACATTTGATGAGCATGCAGTGCAGTGGCGCACAACAAGTGAAAATATTAATAATACTGCGAAGCATCTGCAGGCAAAGTGGACTGACTTATCTACGAAGGTACACTTTTGCAGTACTGTAACAGCTTCGTATTTAATAAAATTTTTTAAGATGCATCTAAATATGTGCATATTAATTTATGAAAGTTACAACAACGGAAAAAATTAAGTGCAGTCACAGTTACGTTCCAATTGGCGGCTCTGATCACAACTGCTCGTTTCGCGAATGCAGTCGCTCGCAAACGCGATGTGAAAAAACGCGATTGCTGAGGGCATAAATAACGTGACTGCTTTTCAGTTGTATGATTCAAAGTCAAAATAAGCATATTTAAAATCGTTTTTTCTTTGCTAAAAAGAAATTAAATACAAAATATGTTGGTTTATATACAGGCAAGAATGGTTCAGGAAATGTTGGAGTTTATGCAAAAGAAACATTCAGTTCATTTTGATCAACAGCACGCAACGTTGATTCCTGGTAATAAACCGAAAGTGAGTAAAATGAATTGAATTTGAATGGGCTGTGAAGTTGCAAGTATTTTTGATTTAGAACAGTACGGTGACCATATTTATCGACTTTACTTCTATTATATTTGGCATGCTGAGATGCTGGTAAAAAAACTTGAGTTATTGCACTTTTGTAAAAAATTTGAGAAGGTGGTGATTTTAACGCGTGTTCTAAATGTGTAATCGGCGCGCGCGAAGGTGCTTACGTTTTTAGCAACGAGGGATCTGCTTTGAGGCAACATGAATTTTGGTAAGCTGCAGCAATTAACATAACGTACTTCTTATGTTCATTATTTTTGCTAAAGTTATCCGGTAATTAGCTTTAGCTTGATTATTTTTCTTTAAATATCTGTACTGTTTGTTGTTGTCGTTCTTAACATGGATATATTGTAGGATCAAACTAACGGAATTTGTATATTTCATAGAACTATGTCAAATTGATGAAGCGACCGACATGTGATTCTTTAGAAGCAAAAATCAAGAAAGAAGATCGCAGAAAGATGCGTCGGCTAGATGAGAGTTGTGGCAGCGATAGTTAAGATTTTTGTGCAAACCGCAAATTACAACTAATACTAATGCAATTTTGCATTTGTTTCCTGGTTTACATTTTGTTGAGGGAAGCTCGGAGTTTCGCGAAGCGTTTTATATTGTGTTCTCGGGGGTCGAAAGGTGGATGTCCGTCTGTCCGTCCCTCTGTCCGTCCTAAAAGAATCTCAGGAACCGCTGAACCGATTTTGATAAACTTTTTGTTTGAAAGTGTGGCATCTTGGGGTGTTAGCCTCGCATTGGTATTTTAAAATTTCAAGCCGCTTATTAGATACAGGCTAATTTGCATAATAAATTGGTTAATCCTAAATAGGGACTTTTTAAGATATTTCACTAATTATTACGGTTACAGGCAATGTGATTTCAGTACTAAAAGGTTTTTGGGTGCGGGGAATTTGAATAAACTGTCTGCAAACCTTCAAAAGCGATAAATGAATAGTTAGCTGCTAACTAATTTGCATATTAGCGTAATTGCTTAAGTGTGTTCAAGCTCGCTTAATACGACTGGTTTTGTTAGTGTTATGCACCGGACAGGAACAGTCTGGCCGGCCTATCACAAAAAACTTAAGACATTGTTAAATCATTAATTTATTTAATATTTTAATCAAATTTAGATTTAGATTCATAACTTTTTGCTGAAATCTGAAATTTTGACCACGGCTATCATTATTGTCAATGTTAAGATGGAATCACCAGTTGAAACTACTTTGGTTGCAGTTCTATTCTGCACGTTCGAGTGGTGAGACAAAGCTCTTCAGATGATCTGGATTTCATTGCCATTTAGAAAAATATAATGAAATCTGTTACTGGTGTATATATAAATATTTTTTGACAATAATAATGGGAATAATAACTTAAATCAGATTAAATCACCTTAGATTTTTTCACCAAGCAATGAGGATTTTGAAAAGCAAACATTATTAGCTTGGTTCTACATAAATGAACTAAGTCTATGGTTAAGGTTTGTTTGTTTCTTTGTTTCTTGTGAAACCTACGAATCTTGCCTACGGTTCCAGATTGATTTAGGTGTCATTATCGCAAAGTGTCAGAAACATATATGTGTAATGTAAATACATCCGCAGGCAAAACTTTTACGTGTAGTAAAGCCGGACACAGTATATTTGACTAGATTTCTAAGCCCAAGCGGGTCAAATTGACACCTGAAACCAACTGGCTACGCCCTTGTTTATTGTATATAAATAAATTTACTAGGCGACCACCCCTAAACCCCTGCTATTTCAACTAAACCCTAAGCAGGATTGGCGCTGCCGCCCTCATGCCATCCACAGTCAGCTATTTTAACACTAAAAGTGCCAAAAACACAGTTGTTTTTTAGAAATTTTAGCTGTTTCAAAAGAATTAAGATTCCAAACACGTGCCAGTTAACACCTGAAACCTTCCTGGCTACACTTCTGTTTAGTGTATATAACTAAATTTGTACGCTAGCAGATGTGTTTTGATCGCTGGTTTGCCTGCGGTGCACTCCTGCTTGTTGTTCCGGGAAAGCAGGGCGGCCCTCAGCGTTAGATGGGCTAGTATTTAGATCAGTAAACGTTTCGTAGTATTAATTACGGGAGAATGATCGGTAATTTTTTGTGTAGATTTCTTGGTAAATAAAAACACTTGGAATCAATTCGGTAAACTGCCTTCTATTAAATGTTATACTGAAATTGTTTTTAGTTATCGTATATCTCACAACGAGGTCTTTTCTTGTTGAATTACCGAGACTAAAATGATTGGTATTGTTGCTGGAAACATAACGATATATACCAATAAAAACGTTTGATAATATTTAAAATTTGTATATTGACCGTTCGGCCAGATGTACCGTCTCGGACGGCGGGCCGTCCAATAGAAAAAGTGGTAATTGCACAACACTACTTGTCGTATGAGAATGGTGAAAGTTCCGTGTGATGTGAAGTAAACTTCATGGTGGTATTGTGTGTAATTGTGAGTTTGTTTGGTCGAAGGGTATAGGTGAGCGGGTTTTAAAAAGCAATTGATTCGCTAGGCGCGGGTATGGGTCAGGAACTGCCCATTTTTCTGTAGAATTGCGATGGAGTAAAAGCTTGGTACTGATATTTATTTGGCCTCTCCAGAGGGTACCCCCCTTGTTATTCGGTTACGGACTGTTATTTATTTGAAACCAGCCCTGCGTCACCCTTCTTTACTGATATATCCGGTATTGCAAGTATCCGTTGAATTAAACGGTTTTTACCTTGCATTAAAAGCGTGAGCGATAATGCAGTGTTATACTTAGGAATGTACTTTCAAAATTTAAGTAAGCTTTTAAGTTTGAAACTCAAATTATTTGGTCCTGAAGTCATTTATGCGTTACAATTAGGGAAAATTCACATTTATGGACTCTAATTAGGGTTTAGGGACTCGATCCGCTTACGGACTCTTATTAGGGATACGGTCTCCTATTGATCGGACTCAGAATGGGGACCCCCTCTTATTCGGGTCAATACAGTACTACAGCTGGATTTGCTTCGCTTGCTTCATTAAGCTTAAAAATTGAAGTTGTTTGTCATTTGAATTTTCCGCTTTAGCAAACAATTAGAAGATAACATGCATTTTGGCTTTTGTTGTTTCGAAAATACAAGGTGACGCGAATCCAGATATTATGTTTCTTGTCTGTCCATTTTCTATTAAGCACATTTAATTTCTAACCAGGAGGATTTTTCAAGTGGGGGGTTCTGGCATAACGAGATAATTTTTTGAGCAGGGGAAGGCTCCCCACCCCCTACTAGCAAAACGTCAGCTGTGCTTAATTTTATTATTAGGGTCCGTGCTTGGACGAGCCGAATTCGTGCAGCACCGCAGCAACAAAATCAAAATCACTGATTGGTTGCTAAACTAATAATCTTGAGATGGACGCAAACGTAACCCTTGACAAACACATGGAAAGGCCGAAAAAAAGGCACAAACAGCAAGAAAAGCGTGTTGAAGTAGATTCTGTCGCAGTGAACACAGCATGCAATGACGACGTTTTTGCTGTCAATGGCAACGAGTCACAGCAGGGTAAAAATCGAGACCGTAGGTCGCAATCTAAACGAAAAAAGAAACGCTACGAGGAAAGAGCTGATCTTCTAGACGCTGGGAATCCCAAGGCAAAAAACGATTCTTTCGAACTCAGTTCAGAACACGGCAAGGATCAAGAATCTAAAGCGTGTACGGTGGAATATAAAATACTCGGAGAACAATGTGAAGCGGACAAAACGGAAAAACGAATTCATCTACCAATGTGGATTAAGCAAAGTAGTAGAATTTCAAACCATATACAGGCTGATTCACAGCCGTTGGAAGAAATGACAGAGCTTGGAGCAGAAGTTAAGTCTGTGTTAGCGTCGCAGGGGATTACGCGATTATTTCCAGTTCAGAAGTTGGTAAGTTGGATGTCAGGAAGGAACGAATTTGAGACAAGTCGGGCAGTTATGTACGTTGTTAGTGTTGTGTAATGGTAGTTGCAAAGATCATAAATTTTAGCTAGTTTTGTTATTTTCAGTAAAATGCTTTATGAAGTTTGTTACGTTACTGTTAGCTCAGTTTTTGCCGTTAATTATTGTTTAGTGCAAAGCTTCTAAATGTTTACCACATTAATGAAACTGCGCGACTATGGTTACAACAGGTTCAATGGGGATATTGTATTTTAAAATATTGTGTACTTTTTGGTTTTAGGTCGTCCCGTTTTTGATATCTCAATTAGATTATCCGTGTTTCTCCCGACCCCGCGATGTTTGTATTGCTGCTCCGACCGGCTCAGGAAAAACTTTGTGTTATGTCATTCCGATTTTGGAAGGACTTAGACGCAACTCACACTCGTATAAAGCTCTGAGAGCCGTGATAATGGTGCCCGTTCAAGAGTTAGCGCAACAAGTGTACGACGTGTTTGAAAGTAATAGTAAAGGTATTAAGTTCTGAACGTTCTAATACTGTAGACTGTTAAGGTGTAGCTGTGGTTGGTTTCTTACCATTTGGAAACAGTTTAGCATTTTATATTACCGTATTTTGGTTTGGTATGAATTTTTTCACATTTTATTAAGAGTTCATTGATATTTATTACACAATGTTTTCAAAGGTTAAAAATAGAAGAAGTAAGACTGGTGAAATTGTCGTATTGAAACGCGTCAGTTGAATTTGAAAGTTAGATATTTTTAAGCACTTTTCTAATATTAGTTGAAATTCCAGGTCAAATTTTAATAGCTATATTTTAAAATAAGAGTGTTTAAAATACTTGTTTTTCTGTTGAAATAACTTCTTACTATTCCGTAAGTATCGTTCCCGTTTGATTCTTAAATATGGTCGGTATTTTCTTTCATCCATGGAGATACTTGATTTTCTGTCTCTAATGCTTAAATTGGAACACAAAGCGGTTGGCACTGCGAAATCCGTTTTAAAAAAGAAACTTTCATTTTATTTTAGCAATTACTAGAGATACAAACTCCTGCGGACAGACAAACTGTTTTGCAGCGGACTCATATTCTCTTTCAGCTGCAGGTTCACATAACAGTATTAAATATGTAGCCTCTCTCCAATTTTTGCGGGCCGGTAGGCTTTTCCCAAGCTTGAACCTTGTAAAAAACCTGGACTTGAAAAGTGGAACAGATGTTTTCAGTTGAAACCTGGTGGCATTTTTATACATTATAATACTTTGTGCTTTCTCATTCATTACACAATATTCAATTCTGAATTAATTTGACGGCATCTTTGGTCGACAAATGCTTCCAAAGGTGATGTATTCGCATTATATTATAGGTTTCACCTCGTTATGCAAATTTTAAAGGTGTACATTACACAGTGGTTATATGCTAATTTCCTTGTCACTCTGAAAAAAATGGGCGTCCATCAACGTAGGAGCAGGAGCATACATTACTTTCTGAGCTTTTATTTTTAGACATGAAACTAAATACCGTTTGTCTGTCGCGAGCTCGCGACATAAACGCAGAAAATCAATTACTTGTTGGTGAATGTTCAACACGTGGCTTGAAAAGCATTGCAGATATTATAATTGCGACACCTGGTCGATTTTTGGATCAATTGCGACTGATTCAGATGTCAGCTTTACGTGTGTTTCTTTGATTTGTTCATTGAATAAAACAAACTGAGATTTCGATTTATGTTTCGTTTTCGGGTGAAATTTGTTAAAGTTATTTAAGTCGATAATGACAGTTTAGATACGTAAGATGCAACAATTCTAAAACAGGAATTGCGTAAAACGCACCTCTGCACGTTACGTTTTGGCCATACCCAGTCCGTCATTCTAAGGTGAATCGAGTATATGCAAAACACATCTAAAATAGAAAAAATACTAAAAATTAGGTCAGAAAAGAAACTTTCAATTTTTTTAACGCAATTCTAATAGATCTCCTTCAATTTTTGTATTCAACCCACTATGAATGACGGAAAGATATTTCTACACAGAATGTTCCCGGTATTCAATTGACATGTAATTTTGTAAATATGTACAACATTCTGCTTGTGGCAGTTACAAACTTGTTTACTTCAAGCGTTTTTGTTTTGCATCTGTTGTTTTTTGCTATCATTATGTTTATATTTATGTATTTTAGGTAGAAAGATAAAGTTTCGTTGGCTCGGAAACTTGAGATTCCTTGTTATCGATGAAGCAGACCGCATGATGACTGACCTTAAACTGGACTGGCTTAACGAATTGGAGCAAAATGTTTATTACAGTGGCAGTGTTACGTAAGTTTCTAAAAACTGGATGGAAACGGAATTACCTTTAAAACAAGGATTTTGTTTCCGATTTTTGGTTTTCTACCGCGGAGTTTTAGGGCAATACGCTGCTTTGTTTAACGTAAATTGTGTAATCATAAACTCACGAACTTTAACTCCGATTCCGGTAAGATTTTTGGATAAATATGTTGTCCCGATTGCCATATAACCTGGTTCATTCCGTTCGTACGCTGGTTCACAGCTCTCATTGGTTTTTCAAGGGTCGGGATAGCTAGTTGATTTAGTCGGCCACCATGAAGTTATGATTTTGCGCTATAATGGCAACATAGTGAGATCAGCCTAAGAGGGTGCCGAAATGACTGTATACATCTATTTTTGATAAAAATTTCCCAAAAAAATCTAAAAATTGTGGCTGAGGCTTGGAATATTACGTTGAAAACTTATTTTAAAACTATGTGAACCGAAATTTAAGCCAAAGCGCAGCTTTAATGTCTTACAGTAAAATTTGTGCTTGCAAATATTTATAGGAGCACCGATTATGAACTAATGACGGAAACTGCTATGGATGGCTCGTTGGGATGTAGTGTTTCATTTTTGCCTGCGCTAAATTTTTATGCGAAAAGATTTGCTCCAGCGACTTTCACAGTTTCGCGTTTGGAACAGGTACAAAAATTTGTTTAGTTCGGAAAGCTGCAAACACGTCATATAAGAACACTACATGCCATAGATTCGAACCAATCGACTGTGTGAAATCGCCCAATTGAATTCCTTTAATTGTCAGCTGGAAACATTTTTTATAAGATGTAGGAAGATTAGCATTTTTATTGACCAATGAGTTGGTACTATGCAAAAGGATATGTACAGCTTTTCAGGACATTGCCGTGCACTCCACGGAGAGAGAGTTAAGTGCGTAGTAATCACCATTGCTTCTTGCTGCACCAACGGTCACAGTTTTACAATCGCGTTTGAATTTTTCTTCGCCTGCGACCAGTTTGCAACACAATGTTAATTGCACTCAGTTGTGTATGCAACTTACTTGAAAACTTATCATATTCTTATCTTAACCTTTTTAATGTGCATTTGGAAACATATTGTTACAGCTCTTGGATGGTGACTCCTTTTTGCACAAGCGGCACTTGAAAGCCTTGCCGTTAACATTATCACGTTTTAAGTGTTTGCAAATTTTAAGTGATTAGGGTCAAATTTAAATAACTTTTATGTAGGTTACGTTTTCTTGTTTTTAGTAAGCAGGCTTTTACTATGAAAAACGTGTTGTAATGTGCGGCTATGGCACCTTCGTGCAGCCATTCAGTAGTTCTGCTCCTGCAACTTAGCCCAACGGCACATTACTACCCACTGCGGGGGGTGTTTGTTTTGGGGGGGTTTTGGGTGTTTGTTGTTGTTGGTGCTTCGTAATGACTTTTGTTTTAACATAAGTGAAAATTTTGCTACATTGTTTCCGAATAAGTTTTTATTTTCGTAACAAATCACATAGTTGCTTCTAAACAGCTAAGCGTACCGATATGTATTTAGATTAACGTACAGCGAATACGCTTTGCACTAAAAGGACTGGATCAAATTTTGGTTCGCCATAACTAATATCAATGTAGGTACCAAGAAGCTGATCTCTTTGCATTTTGACTCGCGGTGACCAGAGATTGGCCTTTGAAGCCAATAACTTGCTCTTAAATTATTGTTTTAGATTAAAATACCACTTCAAAAAATATTGTTGTCAGCAACTTTGTCATACGATCCCGAACGTTTGCAGCAGTTGAACTTATTTCGACCAAAAATGTTCCAAACAGCCACACCTGATAATATAAAAAAGACTGTGAGGGTTGCAGATATTGAAGCTCCGGTGCCGAATGCTGATTTTCCTGCAAACGAGGCGAACGTTATTGAAGAAATGGATAATCAAGGTACTTTTACAATATATATTTAGTGTGGATGAAATGAAAATTGTTTTCGGAAGTTTGGTTTTGGATTATTAACGGTTTCTAAAAAATGTGCTCATCGGTTTTTAGGATTAGCTTACGGTCGTTTATATTTGGATCTGCTAGGTACAATAAAGGTTCAAAGTTTTGGGCCCCGTTTCCGTCTTAACCTATAGGAAGTATTGAATAATGTCCAAAAATCACAAGTTTAAATACTTGATTTTAATTGCAAGCAAACGTTTTTTCATACCAAGAGCCATGGGTTCAAAGTTTTTTATAACAGTTAAACTTACAAATTTTGGAATAAATGAATTAAATTCTGTACGCTCACCAGAGACGACTGCACTTTTGGCTGTTATACGCTTAGCACCCGTTAGCTTTGTGCTGCTGGATATTACTAGTCAGCACTTGGCAAGTATAGGTGTCTAGTTATGTTAGGCATTTTCTCTTTGAGATTATTGACACATGTTTTTATTGGAAATGACTCCATTATGGTTTCTAATATTTTTGCGAACTAAGTTATGTTTACCGTAAACACCAAATGACTGGTTTTTTGAAGATGAACCATCGTACCAAATTGATGGATTATTGAATTTGCCTCAAGAACTGAGTCAAAAGTATTTGGTTTGCGATTCCAAAATGAAACCCTTTGCTTGTTCGCAACTTCTTAAAGGTAAATTTTAATTTGAATAATGTATTGAAACTTTGAAAGTTTTCATTTTGTTTTAGTATTTAGTGAGCAAAGGTTCTTCGTACGTCGCTAATTTTTTCAGCATTCACATAATAATGTATATCGTGTGTAAGCTATTCAACAAATTTCACGACTTGTTTATGAGAGTTGTTGTGTGGTCATTGCGAAAATATTTTTGGTAACTGTTCATGACCTGTTTGTTTCATGTCACGAAACGAAACAAAGTTCTGGGTGTGAAGATTGCACTTTTCATCCACAGCACCAGTTTTTTCGATGTGTACAGAGCAAGTTTTGCAAACTCGTTACAAGACGCACGCGAGTTATTATGTAAAATGTGAAACAGCGGTTTTCATGAATGTTTCTTGATTATTGTGATGAAATAGAGTTGTGGCATGATGAGAGCGGGGTTCGACCGTAACCTTAGGTTCCTGCGCCAGTTACAGTTTAGTAGGTTAAGCTTCCAATTTTATAATTTCACACCCGAACCGGAACTTTAGTTTTGCCGCTTTTTGCAACCTCGTTCTGTAAAATAGCCGTGTTTACGTGGTACCTTTGTTATCACTCGAGTGGGGCATGATTATGTTGATCAGGTTTGAGAGCCTTTTTATCTCATATAAAAATGACGCCCGTCAGTAAAAGATACGTTAAGGGAATTTTTATGAAAGTTACGGTTCCTGTTTCTGTTCCGGTTAATAAAGTCATAGTTCCCGTTTGCAAGTAATTCTGGTTGAAACCTGCATATGAGGTTTTGTACTGGGTGATATGAATCTCAGGTTTATGTAGTTTTTCTTGTGATTAACGCTGCATACGTTGTCGCAAAGGATGTTATGTTTACAAATAACACTGTTATTAACTGTTAATGGTAGTGTTTCATGCAGGTTACTTGACATTTAATTTTAGAACAGTTTGCTCAAAATCTGCGCTGTATTTGCTTTTGTAATACAAACCGAAACGCAGAACGTCTTTCAATGCTTCTACAACATCTGATGTCACAATCGAATAATCAAGAACAAATCTCTGCTGACGCCGTTAAAGTCCGGGAATTTACCAGTTTTGTGCATCCAAACATACGGCAACGTATTTTGAAGCAGTTTAGTAGTGAGGATGACAAGGTGAGCTTTTTTAAAACATATGACGTGCTGCTGTAACGGATGATTGCGATTACAGTGAAAACGCGATTTGAATCGCGGTTGCATACAATATGATTGCAGTCGTTCGTAGCAAATGCAAGCGGTAATCATGACTGAAATTGCTATTGTCGATGTATTTTTGGTGTTTTTAGCTCACAAACGCATTTACCTTGCTTCAGTTTTGGTTTGCAAGTATTACACAATCAAAAAATTAACATAACATATCCGTATTGTATTTTTGCTTGTTTGATGTTAATATACTAAATAATTACACAAAACACCAACATTCAACATTTTATCACATATGCTTACAATTGTAATAAGTTACAGTATAGGGCTGCCAACTTTATTGTGTGTTCTATAAGTTTGCGCATCAAACATTCTTTTAATTAAATTACGTAACTGTTTTCACAGTATGGAACTAATACTAATTGTACACTTATTTCTGCTTGTTTATGCAATATTATTATTTGTCCGTTTTCTTCTGATTTGACATACGCATGGATCTTGTCATATATTGATCAAGGCTAAATCGCTTAGCTGATCTTGCATCAATGTGCTTCATAAATACGTCTTAAGCTCTGCCGCCGTACGGCGGATCATTATTTTCCAACGATTGCTGTGATCTGCTGACTTGAACACAATATTTGCAATTAAAACCAAAACAGCAGTTAAAAAGCTCTTTTGGTATACTCATTAACGGCAAAATCATCACTTAAGTATGATACAAAACTACTTTCAAAATGGATTTGTTTACGTATTAAAAATGGATTGCTTACTTTGAACGTTGATCGCCTCGAATATGTTTTGAACACGGATCACGTAGAAATCGAAAACTTACTGTGCTCCTTTCAATTGAGTCGATACGTGCGATTTTCTTTCTACAACCGACCGTTCCAAGCTGAAATTGGATGTCAGAGCTTATATAAATGCTATTTCCCAAGTTCAAATTAGGTGTCGGGTCTTCCACGCCACCCAAGAAGTTCCCAACAAGGTCTCGTTTTTTAAGTGCTATCGTCCGCAACAAAACTTATTAATTTTTGCAGCTGTCAAGCACAAAGTAGGACAGGAAAATAAGTTTTTGTTAGGAGCCCTAATGCACTCTTATGAAATGTTTATCTTACTTACCTATGCTCTTTGGCACAGAGTATTGAAAGCTTAGCACGTAAGTGTTACTCTAACTGCAGCGCTTGCTTTATCAGCAACATGAACCGTGCAGTTACGAAAACTAGAGTCGCCTTCATGCCAACATATGCGGTCGTTCTAAGCTGAAACTAAATGTTGGGTATTCCACACCATCCATGAGGTTCCCAACAAGGATTCGCTTTTTTAAAGTGCTGTCGCCCGCAACAAAAAAGTTATTTTATTCTGTTGTTTACAAACACACAAACTCCGCAACTGAATTGGCGATAAACTTGTGTCTATAAATGAGCTGTTATAATTGTGTATCCTGCAAATTTGTTCCCATATATGGAATAAAAACCTAGAAATAAGTATATATTTATGCACCTGTTGAGCAAAGTCAGGCACATTGCATAATTCTCAATACCCGCGATCCATCAGGTGGCACCGTGTCGGATACAACGAACAACAGGCTTTTGGTAGGCCTTAATAATTGCGCGCCAGCGCCAAACAACATCCACAACTCACACGTAAATAGCGCAAACACAACCGTCATTATATACGCATTAAGTTTATACATAGCAAAGTGATAATTCACAAAGTCACAGCTACATCAAAAACAACACGAAACTATATAGATAATGTGTTAATAAAATGTATTTAAGGAACTTAAGTTTAAAATAATAAATTGTTAGCCCTCTCTAATCTATAAAGAACCCCATAAAATTAGAGCTAGTCTCACTTTCGTATACAATGATCATGTTTACGATTTTACTTCGCTTCGATTTTGGAAGTTCAGAACTCAACGTTTACTTGAGTACATTTCTAGATTTTGGATTTGACAAATACCAAGTAGTTTTGTCAAAAATCGCTATCCCTAGACCGATATACAATTTTTCGTAAAACAGTATAAGGTTTCAGTGTTTTACTAAGCCTACAACAACAGGGGTTGCAGTTTCGATTGCTAATTATTTTTACTCCACAAAGCTTTATCGATGCTTTAAACGCAGCCATCGGTCACGCTGATATCATTAAAATAGAAAATGGTTTAATGCGAAAATGTGTAGAGATAATATGCGCAGACGGTGCTAGCATCAAACACATGTCCCCAACACTTCAGCTTGCACTGGGACTAAAATCTAACTCGGTTAAGGGAACTATAACCGGCAGTCGAAAGGCTGATGGCGACATATTCAATAAAATCTTACTAGTAGAGGCTCAATTTGTTCGAAACCAAATAATTCAGAACGATTCGGAAAGAGTATTATTCGTTGTTCCTAATATAAAGAGCAATGAAACCTTGATGTACTATGGACCTCAATGCGTGCGTTTTATGGATTGCAAAATTTTATTTAGAAATAAGCTCAGTCTCAATGTTGTGAATGTTAACGAAGAAAGCATCGAATACGGCAACGGACAAATTTTTGCCGAGCTTACATTTCAACAAAAACCTCACACTTGGGAATAACCCATACTCAGATGTACATTAGACTAGTTATCAATTAGGCTATGTAAAATACGCACATAAATGCTGCATATATACATACGTAAGTAGATAATTATAGCATAGTTGAAAAATTTTGTATATCGTCAGCTGTATACGTATGTTAAAACTATCCCAATTCAGAATTGAGCTAATCCAAAGTGAGTTACGACTTCAACAAACCTTGAGAAAATTGGACATCAATTTTCTAAGGTCTGTCCAAGCAATAACACACTCGATGGAGAAGTTCAATTCTAAATTGGGGTAATTGCAGCATTGGGGTTACTGAATCCGAATCTGAACTGAATACGTATGATAATCCTCAAAGTTAAAATCAGACCAATTCAGAATTGAGCTTATCCAAAACGAAGTTACATGTTCAGAAAACGTTGAGAAAATTAGGCACCAATATTCTAAGGTCTGTCCAAGCAACAACACACTCGACAGCAAAGCTCAGCTATAAATTGGGGTAACTGTAGCGTTGGGGTTTCACATATACGTAAGTTCAACCTATGGATGGTGCATTGTGCATTATATGAAACAGCGAATGCTGTAATAGTATTAGGAATGTACCGATACCAAAGTTTTAGCCAATGCCGATTCTTATTTTGAAATTTTACCGAAGCCAAACCGATGCCGATTCCAACTTTAATGCTTAACAATCATATATGACACATAGCATCATTAATTGTGAAGACTTAAACCTTAACAACCATAAAAAATTATCATTTTGTGGGAGCTGTTCTTTTCAATTAATTTTGTCAAACACAAACGCAAGAGATATAACAGTTTCCCAGACCAAACACATTGATATGCACCCAGAAACGAAATGGTTAGCATCCCAACTGACTGTTATGTGGAAAAAGCATCGGCAAAGAATTGGCAGTTTTTTGCAGTGCCGATGCCGATACTTACGAAATGTGCCGATTAGACCGATGCGGATTAATCAGTACATCCCTAATATTTAAGTGTGTATTTTGACAAAAATTGACACTAAATCACTCTAAGCTAGACATACGGCGTGCAAACTATCATACATTATATTCGATTATCACACAAAAGCGTTCCCTCTTCCCTTGGCTTTTGCACATTTCATTCTTTAACTTGCTATGCTTGATATTTGGCAATTTAGATATCTTAATAGCAGAAGGGTAACTCAACCGCAATTTCTCCAGCTGTCGTATTTAGAGTGTTTCCTTATGACACTTGGACATTGTTGAACTTCTTCAATGCTGTTGGTAGCACGACTGGTTGCAGGCGATACATTTGAAATATTTCTCTCCACTCTGCTTTTTCTCTTGGGAGATTTATTTTATTAGTATGACCAACTAAAAAGCTGATTCCACAGGGCTACTGATGCAGTAATTTTTATTACCGCATTGCAAATTGCAAATATTCTTATCACGATGATAAGTTCTTTACGTTTCGGGGCTTGGCACTGATATCACATTTTGCTCGTATTGTAGCTAACTAGCTATAGTATTACATTATATGCAAGGACATGTCGACAAATAGTCGATTAGAAAAGCAATTGGATGAGCGGGCTATATAGCGCAGTGGTAGTGCGTACGCTGATGGATCTGTAGGCATCTCTGCTCTATAGTTGTGCATTTATAGCTGCTTAGTTACAAGGTTTGGAATCCCAGTTTTTTACCTTAACTGGGATGGAAACTATATATGTCGTGAGCGCAAGGTGAATTGCCACGATTTCGACACAGTATTTATTCCAAATAGGATAGCTGGGCAAGCAAGGTGGCGACAAAGGTTCGGATCCGGATTCGGCAAAAATTTATGGTTCGGATTCGGATGCAAAAAAGCCGAATCCAAAAGCCGAATCCAATGATGTTTCTGCAATATGTGTTTTCTTCTATAAGCAATAAAATTTGTAAATAGCTTGTTATATAAATCAATACTAGTATTCCGTAATCGCACACATGTGCAACTCTCCTTTTATACTGGGTTCTGGACTATGTTCAAGAGCATTAACAAATTAAAGATTTATCTGAAATTTGCAACATGTAAGATTTGGATTCGGTTTCGGATTCGGTAAATTAGCATTGGATTCGGATTCGGTCAAATCGTGGATTCGATGCCGCCCTGTGGTCATGAACAGCCGTTTTAAAATTTGTGGCATGTAAGCATGTGAGACATACTAGTCCGTATGTAATGTGCAAAATACCGCAGCTTGAAGTTCGATCTCTGCTCGACAGGCCTGCTTTTCAAGCCGCTCAGATAAAAAGTCTACAGTGTCAGCTCCAACCTTAACTGACAGATACAAACCATTATTATCGATGCCGACGCTGATTAATCGGCCTATCACTACGCATTTCTCCTTTTGACTGCAGCTAACTAGCTATCTTATTATTACACCTGTGTATTGGATGCTTTGAGGTATTATTATGTTAAGTTATGATACGCTGCGCATATTTATAGCAAATTTTTAAATATTATTTTTATGTTTTATTTGGTTGGACAGGTTCAAGCTCTGGTGGCAAGTGATCTTATGGCTCGTGGTATGGATTTGCGAAAAATCGACGTTGTGATTAGTTATGACGTACCATCTAGAGTTGAAACATACGTTCATCGAGCAGGAAGAACAGCTCGTGCTGGCTGTTCAGGAATAGTGATAACAATACTAACCAAACAGGAGGTGGGTGTTTATTCTTATTAGTTGTAGTAATAAACCTGCTGTGGGACCCGGTGTATTGGCTGTGCGAATCCAGGTTTTTGACCTGACTTTAAAATTGATTTTCCATCGGAAAAGTTGATTCCTAAACATAATCACTCAAAATACACCGAACCTTCCCCGTTAGCGTAGAAACCAAAACAAGGATATTTTAGCAAATCCAAAACAGGGTTCATTCTTCATTTCAGTTAATATCTTACCAAAATTTAAACAAATACGTATAATCACCATGTGATGTTTTTGTAACATTTATTATCATTACGCCACCAGCTGGATTTGCGCCATGGGAATCGCAAAAGCTCACCCTTTTGCCAAAATTGTAATAGCCCCAGTTGTTTTCCTAGTTAGGCTGTATAAAGTGTGCAGCACACTGAAGACAGCAGCTGTGCATGTGTCAGTATGAAACATTCTTTTACTTACAATGTTGCCTCATTCTGCAGCACACTGAAGCCAAAAAAGGTTAAGTGCGCTACATACTGAAACTTTTTGGTTTCACTATCTGCACACTGAAGCCAAAAAGCTTCAGTATGCAGCGTAATGAAGCTTTTTTGGCTTCAGCAGTTGGAGAGGCGGCTACATGGCAGTGGTAGAACATTCACTTATGGGTCTGCACGCTTGAAGTTGGATTCCCGCTCTGTAGGCCTACTTTTCCAGCCGCTTAGTTAAAAGGTCAGAAGTCACAATTCCCACCTTAACTAACAGACGCATACCATCGGTTTAACCACGAGAAAAGATATTTTGCAGGCCGCGCGGAATACATTCTTTGTAGTGTTATAGTCGGCAGTTTTTTCCAGCGCGATGCTGACACTCACGACAAATGCTGTTTGTTACTGCCCCTACCTCTCCTTTCCTTCATTTTTGACATTTATCGCTAACCGACAGGGTGCACCAGCTATTATAAAATACCGGAACCGGAAAGTTAAAAAATACCGGAACCAGAGCGGGAACCGGAAAACAAAAAAAATTTTGTTATTGAAAAACTCATTTTTAACGCTATTTTAACGCTTTGAACTGTGTAAACACACCATTTAGAATACTAAAATCCTGAAACAAATGCAGTAACTGGAAATGTATGATCAGTTAATATAAAGTATGACACAAATTAAAAATTTGGGCAATACACGCTCCGACAATTTTAGAAAAAGTTAGAATAATATGTCAATTTTTCTTAAATTTTCGTATGAGATAAAATTTTCAATACCGAAAACACCGTAAAATTCCGGTGAAAAAAATACCGGATTTTTTACCGGAACCGGACAGTGAAAAATACCGGATTTCCCTACCGGAACCGGAATTCCGATTGCACCCTGCTAATCGGCAATAGGTTGTCATACAAACGAACGTGGCACTAGCTGTTGTAAAAATTCGTGTAAATAGGCTGAGATAAGCGCAAAAAACGTGTCAATAGGTTGTTTGTTCAATGATTCTTAAGTTACGTGACAGCACCAACTGGTGCTACCTGCAACACGTATCCGAAGATACCGACATCGCCCCGGGTATGTATTTTCACAAGCGTATCTGTCAAGAAATGTCGTGTCTTAATGGATACGTAGCGGTAATAACATAATTGGTAACACACGCAGTTCAGTTGAAAACGTTTCAATATCAGGACAGCAACTAAATACCAGGTGCAAAACTGGATTATACTGGAATAGGAACAAATTTACACTGGACTTGAGACAAGCAATTTCCGACTGCTTGAAACATTGCTGGAAAAAGCAGAAAACTTGTATTGGAGATAACAAAGCAACAATAAACAAACGGAACCATTTAAACTTTTGTTTCCGATACCGATTGAATTGTTTGTCGGAATCGGAAACTGAATCAAAACTTAATTTGAATAGTACAAATGTCACCAACGAACCTTGGCTTCAATTTGTTCATCGCATTTGAAAAGCTGGCTGCAACCATTCAATCTGTTATGTAAACTATCAGGCATTCAGCAAGAACAAAATTTCTATTTTAATGCACAACGATCTTAAAATTTAATTCCTATATATAGACGACTGTTATATAACGCAAAATTACTTGCGTCACATTGTGTTACGATCTGATGAAAACCCACATCAGACTTCTAAGAACACCGTGAAAAACTTTTCAAACTGTTGATAACGCTTAATAGGATTGCAAACGAGGCAAAAATTCACTAAATTGCTTTGATTGCACTATAAGCGTTGATGTAAAACGCAATTTTATCTAACTTAAAATAACAAAGCTCATAACAGCACTTCATTGATATAATGACCTTCGATACAATTGAACGCTAAGATGACAGTGAAAATATGACAGTTATGACAATCCGTCATTCTTAATAGATGGTAATGGAATATTAACATTGGTTCCAGGATGTGTATCATGCATACAATTCGAGCGGGGGCGGGAAGGAATTTCAGATCACACCGCATGTACACACAGCACATGCAAAGCAAAATCGGAAGAATTATAATTTCTTTTAGGTTTATCATTACTCCTAAGCTTAGGTTTAGCTTCAGACGTAACAAACACTAAACTTCAAATACAATATATCCCAACAAATTCATATGCTTTTACTTACATATATACATGCTTTTAGACTAAACCTTATAGTTGGTGTATACTTAGGCTCGGTGAAGGGCTAAGCTTACACTTGGTGTATGCGTAAGTTTATAGGCCGTAGAAGCATATTTACATGCAAACTAAATTGACTATTTAGGCTAGATCTATGTTTTAGACACACACAGCTTTAGAGGCATAAGCTTTACACTAATCCTCTTACTTATCGATTTAGGGACGATACTCTTGTACAGAATGAATCCTAGCTACTTAGCAGAGTTCGATTGGTTCTACGCTGAGACAAGGTTAGGTTTAGAATCACATTAGTGTTAGCACACAGGGTTAAAAGAGAACCGTGTATATCACTGAAAATAATATAGGGATAAAACACTTTTGGAATAAATTTAGTGACTATTTTATTGCACATATGACGTTGAAAGACAGGTTCATACAGATTAAACAATTAACAGCAACTTTTAGTCAAATAACGTAGTAAAACACAAAGTTATAATTTAGGCAAGTACATTACACCAGTGAGCACTGTGCATCAATTAACCTACACACTCTGCAACTCATGTCTTGAAAATAAATAACTAGGAGCAGATTCAACGTTCAAACGAGTTAGAACTTCAATTAAAAAATTTGTAATTCACGCTGTAATGGCACTTTGTGCCGTACAGTTTATAATGTTTGCAGTTGCTCTGCAGCCTGAAAATACAAAAACGTAACAGTGCAGAAACCCTTGTTTTCATTTCGAGGGAATAAGCGATAGGACTCGATGTATCTGCTGTGATCATGTTTAGAAGTCAACATTTCTGATGGAAAATCAACTTTGTAAAAAATTTTATTAGGTCAAAAACCTGGTTGCTACAGCAATTACACAGGTCGCATGGCAAGATTATTACTGCTATTATTAAGATTATTATTATTATGTTTATTAAGTTAGGCAGGTATTCGCTGACAAAACTAGCGAACTCCATATCTTGTTCATGTTCTGACAGAAAAATTTATTTTTTGTTCCATGTAAGACACCTAATGTACTTTACCGTCTATAATTGGGAAATAGAATCAGAGCCCTGCTTAGTGCGTCAAACGTTTTTGGTTACAGGGCTTGGTCTAAAGTGTCTGACGTTGGAAAAATAAATTTTTAAAACACCACTCGCTCAAAGTGAACGTTTCCTAGACGTTTGAATGCAGAAAATGTGTCTGGCTTCTCGGTCGTTAAATTTCTTTATTACCTTTGGTGCTAACATTACAAAATCAACCTATATTTTTCATCTAAAGGAAAGAAGTGTATCTAGATGAGAACCTAGGATTGAATCCTTCACCGCAATTAAGCATGCTTGTGACTGGCATTACGATTGCTTCGCTCGCAAGGTTTCCTTTCTTACACATAAGGCATTTGCATATTCGATTTTCTCGACACATTTCAAACCGATGCTTTATAACGAAGTTCAAAGAATGGTTGGTTTTACTTCTCGCTAGCTTCGCCCGCGAAATCTTTTTCACCTGGTGATCACGTGGCTCATCCTTCGGCTCGATTCACTCGGTCGGCCCTTAAAAAATTTTGAAGGCCTTTAACAAATCTGGAAATATTGGCGTTGAAGCCAACTCGAGTTAGCCTCGAGTAACCTTTCCCGCGAAAAACCTTTCATTCGCTACATCTATAACGCCCGGAGTCTGGCTTTTAGAGGGGGCCCAAGCAACCCTAAGCACGGCCGCATTAGAATGGTACGCTTGTTTTGGTTGAGCATTTCAGTAATAAGAATTGTAAGTTGCAAACGAATTGTCTTGTTTAATAACATCAAGGCGGCAAAGCTTTGTCGGAAAAATTAAACCAAGGTATCGAAAATCATTACACCGTTAACTGTTCTTGCATATAGTGTACTTTTTGATTTTAGGAAAACGGTTTTATGAAAATGATAAACAAAGTGTCAAAAAGCAACCAGTTTGAACGCATTTTGATTAATAATGGAAACAAACAAGAGGATGTCAACAATTACAAAAAAGCCCTGTTAGAATTGCAAAAACAAGTGCAGGTAATGCTACTTTTTCAAATACAGTCTTGTACTGTCATGATGTACCTCATTACAGTTTTGTCTCTGATCTGCTACTTGTTTTCTATCAGTTATGATACTTTTAAACACTGAAAATATTGTATACATTTTTTCACAATGAAATGTTACGAGGTTGCACAGAACATGTCGTAACCTCAAGGTTTTTTGCTGGCTACCCATTAGCAGCTTTTCGCCGGAAAGCGCCACCACAAATCACAGAACCGCTTAAAGACAACCGTGACAACTGGAATCCCTACAACAGAAACACGAGGCCATTAAGTCCATCTAAAAGACGGACAAGCCAGCTGAGTAATACTCGAACGTATTTAAAATTTTCCGCACTCGTACAAATTGGTCGCTGTCACTCAAAAATTGTGAAAAGCTCATTAAGTACACACGTTGTGTTTGTGTTGTGATTGTGTATGTGGCATGTGGTATGTGTTTGTGGTGCAATTGTTAACCATAGGTTAACGCAAAATTTTCAATATCAGGTTAACACTCGAAAATTTTAAAATTTTGAATTGTTAACCTGAGGTGATGACATTTTCTGTGAGACCTCGTGTTATTTTTTGTGAGAAGTATGAAGGTGTTATCTATAAATTATTCAGCTTGGTTCACACCACCACGAGGTGTCACCTGACATCTGTACGGTTTACGGTTTAAATGGGTTGTCCGGTAAACCTGGCCAAAATTGGTTTAAAATGCATATTGTCTAAAAACTAAAACACATTCTAAATGTTTAGAACTTTATTATGCACTGTCCGGTTTCGTTTCCGGTATTTTACTATACGTTTGCTCATTAATCATTGACATGAATATTAATGGCTAAATTTATTAAAAAGCGCTCGGAAGAATGAAATTTGGTATACTTATTAAAATTTGAAATGCAAGAAGTAGTTTATCGTTTCTGGATGACTGTAAATTCCATTGTCATTTATTAAACTTTGTTTTCACAATTACTTTGCCAGACTTATGTTGTATTGTTTATGTTTTAGGAGAAACAGTCGGCAAAAAGACCTGTGCATTACCGTAAAGACAAGAAAGAACATAATAAGACACAGCGCAAAACATAAATTTCTGTTTGATTGGTGCATAATCGGCAGAGTA
>JASANG010001738.1:0-57880 GCA_030248215.1 Enoplolaimus lenunculus | reverse complement strand
TAACGATGTATAAAAATGAACTGATGAGAAAAATATAACATGTAGCGTTACAAATGTTGGCCAATGTGAACAACAGGAACGAAATAGTATTATATGCGTATTCCTAAGCGTAAGCCTAAGCCTAAACCTAATCGTAAGAATAAGCGTACTCATTAGCCTAAGCCTAAGCCTAAGCCTTAAGCCAAGCAAAAAATTTAGTCTAAAGCTTAAGCTTACTCTATTGAAGTCCCACAGAAAAACTTTCCGCCTCTGATCTTTACATAGCCCGAATGTTGAAACGTCGTTGATAAGTAATTGCTAATGTTAAAAGTAGAATGAAATGTAGGTTTTAAAGTCGTTGCTTTAATAGCACAAAAGCTCAAATTAATTTTCGCCAAAAACTAATTATAAATATTAATCTTAGTTCTGAGGTGAAAATTTTCTATTAGAGATTTTGACCAGTGATTTTATGATTTATAATAATAAATGTGACCAATATTAACTAGAAGTGTCTGTCCAAACCTAAGAAAAATTAGTCTAAGCCTAGGCTTACTCTATTACATTCGCGCAGAAAAACGTTCCACCCTGATCTTTACATGGCCAGATCAGTAGTACTGCACACTTATGATACACGAGACACAATTTTGACCAGTTTTTACTTGAAGTTGTAGCAAACTTTGTCCAATAAGGGGCTAAACGTACCAACCAGCCAAGGTAACCAATATTTTGACATTCGTCCACCAGTTTGCATGTCCCATGGATGTACAAATAGGCAAGCATTCATATCTTCAATTGTCTAAATTGAAATTTAGATAACTCGGCGAAAATACTGTCCTTGTACTGTTGCGACTTGGTTAAACTCGAGCACATACTTAATATATTAATACATATGCCGCCGTACTCTCAAATGTGTGTAGCACCTATCAACAGATGATGATTGATCGTAAAACCAGCACAATTTTCGTATATTATTTGCTCTACTCTTGTACCAATTTTGAGTTCAACAACTGCCATAGTTAGTGAGTTTGAAAACCTATTTACTAACTGATGATAGTTGCTATACATATTTGATAATATGGGCCCTAAACCTTACGGTGTCTGAGTTGTAAGCTAAAGTTTGATAGATAGAACAAATAACTGCGCCATATCACAACCTGCCCGGTACGACAAAACTTGATTGTTAACAATTGTCGCACGCCACCAAAGAGATGTGAAATGTATTTTTGTTAGCAACGCCTAGCGGCGAGTGGCGTTTTGTTAGCAACGCCTAGCGGCGATTGGCGTTTTGTTAGCAACACCTAGCGGCGATTGGCGTTTTGTTAGCAACGCCTAGTGGCGATTGGCGTTTTGTTAGCAACGCCTAGCGGCGATTGGCGTTTTGTTAGCAACGCCTAGCGGCGATTGGCGTTTTGTTAGCAACGCCTAGCGGCGATTGGCGTTTTGTTAGCAACGCCTAGCGGCGATTGGCGTTTTGTTAGCAACGCCTAGCGGCGATTGGCGTTTTGTTAGCAACGCCTAGCGGCGATTGGCGTTTTGTTAGCAACGCCTAGCGGCGATTGGCGTTTTGTTAGCAACGCCTAGCGGCGATTGGCGTTTTGTTAGCAACGCCTAGCGGCCATTGGCGTTTTGTTAGCAACGCCTAGTGGCGATTGGCGTTTTGTTAGCAACGCCTAGCGGCGATTGGCGTTTTGTTAGCAACGCCTAGCGGCGATTGGCGTTTTGTTAGCAACGCCTAGCGGCGATTGGCGTTTTGTTAGCAACGCCTAGCGGCGATTGGCGTTTTGTTAGCAACGCCTAGCGGCCATTGGCGTTTTGTTAGCAACGCCTAGCGGCGATTGGCGTTTTGTTAGCAACGCCTCGCGGTGATTGGCGTTTTGTTAGCAACGCCTAGCGGCCATTGCCGTTTTGTTAGCAACGCCTAGCGGCGATTGGCGTTTGGTCAGCAACGCCTAGCGACGTTTGGCGGCGTTCAGCGGCGCGCGGCAGATTGCGTCACAATAAAGTATAGTACAACCTTAACACTCACGCTCTCAGTACGCACTGGCTTCATAATATGTACCTTATAAACAGGATTCAGCTCGGATGCGTCCAAATTCCAATCGTTCAGATGTGATCCTATTTGAAATCCAGGCATTTTCAAATCAATCACACAGCGTTTAATTTCCTGAAACAAATATTTAAAACAGAAATAAAATTATAATTTAAATTTAAACCATTGGTTACGTCAGTGGTGGATGTAGGATTTTCCGTCGGGTCAGGATACTTTTTTGTACCGTAAATTTTACCGAATTCAGTTTAATTATAACCTTTTGTCACATAGAGTTGACTATGGGCAGCTCAGCGCAGTGTATATACGTTAAATAATATACATCGAACTGTGTTTAACAATTGCAACACGTATACATAGTACTAAATCACCACAAGACGTGAGAGCCCCCTCGGACCTCGAGCGTCAAGCTCCAATAGCTGAGTGGTGATGGTATACGCCTCTCACTCCAGTCACTGGAGTTCGAATCCTAGCGTAAAAGTAGGTCTCAGGGGAAATAGAAAATCTTCACGTGATAAAGGGTTTATTTTACTATTAAACAATTGCGCCGAAGGTGCAGAATTTTTTTACTCGTCATAATATTTCACCTTTACGACTAGAAAACACATTGTGACAATCAGTTGAACCAAGAGTGCATGATACAAGAGTGTGCAACTCTTAGGGGTCCTGCATGATACAAAATGAGAAACCGGGAGTTGCGTTTTTGACCTACCCCCCTTGTTTAGACGTAGTTGCTGTTACATGCAATACCCCTAAACTAAACTATAAGTGGGCTATGGTTTGCGCATGTTATACTTCCCTCAAAACAAGGGTGGTTGTCGAAAACGCAATGCGCGCCAGGTACATTTTATACCATGCGAAACCCCAACAGCTGGATACACTTGTATCACATGCACTGTTGGTTGAACCATTTGCGTCACAAAATATTTACCCCGACAGGGCCAAGGAGGGGTACCTTCTCACCCCCCCCCCCGTTTCCGCGAGTGATTTCTATTGCAAGAGTTCAATTTAAGTTCTAAAATTTGATCTTGCCGATTTAGCTTCGTCTAGGTATAGTTGAGGGAATAAGCTTTGTCTGGGAAGCATGTTTATGTTGTCAACGTTCTGCTTTAGTTCAAAAATTGTTACACTGTAAATCCGACTGAGTTGATTTTCAGTTCGAATCGTAAAATAGCTCAGGTCTGAGTTAGGACTTTCAGAGCTCAGAATTCTGAGTCAACAGCAACTCACTCTGATTTTATCATTCAACTTACCCGGAATATACTGAACTCAGAGCAGTGAGAATGAACTCAACTCAGAGTGAATTAATGTTAACTGTTATTTCATTTCAGAAATACCTAACTCTCTAGCTGAGTTTGATTTGTCAATTCATTGGAAGTTGCAGTGTAGCAGTCGGCTACAACAACAGCATCCCACAGGACGCAAGTGTAAAATTTTCTTACCATAGAAATCCTTTCTGTCCCGAAAATAGTTTCAAGTAATATTGGTAAAGATTTCAAGTAAGACGGCGTAGTCTTGCCCTGCCGTCAGCGGCAATTTCGGCCGTAGCGGACGGTAAGTCTTAGACGGCTTTGAGGAAGTAATTAATATTACGGCAGATACACGGCATATACAGCGTTAATTTAAACGAACCATAAGACCACGGAGTTGATTTTTTTATTTCCCAAAAGACTGAGTTTGTCGCATTTGACCATGATTAACTTAAATCTTATTTGGTGCAAATACTTCCACAACGCCATGCGTACACTCCTCATTGTTGTATGTTTTCGGCTTGTTTTTATTATGTAGAAATGGCGATTTTTGTACACGTATAAGTGAAACCAAGAGTGGATAATGTCCACTTTGAAGAAGAGTATGCAACTGGCTACATTCTGTGTTGAAACCAAGAGTGGATAATGTCCACTTTGAAGAAGAGTATGCAACTGGCTACATTCTGTGTTGAAACCAAGAGTGGATAATGTCCACTTTGAAGAAGAGTATGCAACTGGCTACATTCTGTGTTGCAACCAAGAGTGAATAATGTCCACTTTGAAGAAGAGTATGCAACTGGCTACATTCTGTGTTGCAACCAAGAGTGGATAATGTCCACTTTGAAGAAGAGTATGCAACTGGCTACATTCTGTGTTGAAACCAAGAGTAGATAATGTCCACTTTGAAGAGTATGCAACTGGTTACATTCTGGGTACCAAATAATGGACCATTAGATTAAGGGGGAACGGATTTGCGTGAATGCAATAAAGTTAACTTAGGCTTTAGAATAATTTTTTGCTAAGGCTTTTGGCTTAGGAATATGTTTATACTACAGTGGTTTAGGCTGTAGACTAGTTTTTTTGCTTAAGCTTAGCCTTAGGATTATTTTATCTTGACCACCTTGAGTTGTGGCAGAGGGGTAGGTTACACATTTCTTCAATTTTATCTAAATCTGCTCGGATTACCGTCTAAAAAACTCTATATACCGCGAGGTTCGAGTAGTGACTACCCTCACCCTGAAAATGAAAGAGGTCGGCCAATAACGCAACGTTGCACTGGTACATTTTGTACCATGCAGATCCCAATGGTTGCATACTCTTGTATAAAAGACTAATAATCTACTCGTGGTGACACTTTTAAGCCCCATTCACACGTGTAAGTTTTTGCAGTGAAAATTCGCAGTTGCAAAAATAAAACCACGCAAGTTGCAACTGCACGTTCTTTGCAACAAAAATTTGCACGTGTATTAATTGCAGCTTGAAGTATTCGCTGCAAAAAAACTAAAACGTGTGAACGGGGCTTAGCAATCTTGACAAGTATTCTCTGCGAATTTTTGCAGTTTCCACTCGGTTGTCCGTCTGATTTCATTCCCATATTGAAACCAACAAACCGCGGTGATATGATCGTACACCCTCATACCGTCGCGTTCCTATCCTGAAAATGTTTTTAAGGGGGCGCACTTAATAATTGTGTAAACAATACCATTTTGAACTCTAGCAATTTTTCTATTGCTTATGGTATCAATTCTTTTGCCGGTGGGGCACTGATATATTCCAGTTCAATCTAAACCATTAAAACTTGGATGCAAAAACTATTTGAACCAGAGTTGAAAATGAACAAAGATCAAGAACATCGCACAACAATGCCTATACAGCAAACCGTTGTTAAAAAAACTGTACGTTTCAAATCGAACTACTGATATCGTTATACTGGCAAATCCACAAGAGGGGTCCGCCCCACCAGACGTAGGCTCACCCCCCCCCCCCCCGCACAGGGATATAAAATTTTACTATTAAGATTAAGTGCTAAAGTTGTTGTTTGCTTTTCGTTGCCTTCGCTCGCGAGTTTGTTTCGCTATATACCGCATCCTTCCTATCAGAAATTTCTAAATCAGCCACTGGATATCGTAGTAATAGTGCGATACGCTTTTAGTACAGCCCACAAGGGCATCTTGTGTGGCGCTGACGAAACCTTGTTCATTTCTCAAGGTCCCTTGGCCGGTCGTTTAGAGAGTCTTTTAGGTCGTCGTTTCTTCATCGTTGAATTATCAGATAAACACCACCATTTTTGTCTTGATGTTGTGTTTATTTAATGTTGTTATGTTTTTTTGTTGTTTTGTTCTTGTATTATTTTTATTTTATACTTATTTGTATATCGCGGTATATCAATGTGCCGGTGTCGCGTTCATTGATATGCGATACTGGCTTGATCCAACAACGGTCGCACTACCTTTGCAGGCGTATGATGGTTGGGAAGAAATTTTGCGATTTGTGCAAGCTAGAAGCTAAAACGCAATTTTAGCATTAAATCATAATATTTTTAAGGTTTGAAAATTCGGGGGGGGGCAACACTGCCTCTGGTGTCACAACGCCGCTGCCTGCGGTCGTAGAAGATTTGGCAACTGGTGATCAATCTTGGTTTCATATCCGGTGCACAACGATCTTGAAGTATGGCATTTTGGGTTTTGAAACTTTAGTACAAACCGGAGGAAATATTATTTTTAAATTGTTTTAGGTTAATTTTATAAAACACTAGCAAACGGTTTGACTTTTAGTGCAGCATATAATAGTAGTTGCAATACAATTGCAAGCTGAAGCAGCGATAGCTGTCGTTTTAAGGGCAGTCTCAGGGTGCAAGCCCGAGATAAAAAATACCGGGACCAGAGCCGGAGTCAGACCAGGAGGTGAGACAAGAATTTCCAGGTAGGTAAAAAATGGTTAATTAATTAATTTTAGCCAACATCTGCAATATGTTGATAAGTTGCTTGGTTTCACCCGAATTTACTGCGAAATTTTGCAAATTCTTTCCTGAAAATTGTGCCACAAGTAAAATAAAAGTCCATAAGCGGATAGAGTCCCTAAACTATAAGTATAGTCATTAAATGTCAATTATCCCTAATTGTAGTGCATAAATGACTAAGACCAAATAAGGTTGAGCTCGAAACTTTTTAAATCGTAAGTCTATAGATAAGTTTTGAAAGTACATTCCAAAGTGTAACCTTGCATTATCGCTCAAGCTTTTGATACAATACAAACGTTTAATTCAACGGATAGTTGCAATACCGGATCAATCAGAGCGACGAAGGGCGAGTTAAAATAAATAACACTCCGTAACCAAATAACAGGGGGGTTCCCTCTAATGAGGCCAAATAAATACGAGTCTCCCCCTCTAATTCGGGTCACTACTATATATACATATTATATATATCAACTTTCCGAACTTTTGAGCAGTAAAATGAAATATTTTCTCCCTCGAGGCGAAATTACCGCAACAATGTGACTTTAACGATGCATTTGCAATATATGAACGAAACTAAACTCCGCCCATTTGAGTTCGAACTCGTGTCAGTGAAAAACATTATTCAAAGCATAATTTTGTGGTCAAAAATATAGTGATTATTGTGGGACCAGTATGATCTGGAACTAACAGTTTCCGTATTTTTGCAAACCAGCTTTCATCTCAACTTAGCCCAACCTGCTCTGGGAACGGGCTTGAGCTCAAATTGGGATAAGCATCAAGGGTTTTATATAGGTTCAGTTGAGCATCTTAATTAAAAATAAATGGTACAAAAATTTTAGGCCTTCCGGCACCTTCTATCACGGTACGTCAGGATTGGTCCCGGTATAATACAGCCCGGTGTGTAACAAGACAGCACCCAAACAGGAATAGCACCAACTTGTTGTTTTTAGAAATGAAGATAATAAAACAGACTCAACCTACTAATTGATCTACAAAGCGAAATTCAACTGAACTGTAGTTGAAATACGGTCTTCAAAGCAGCATAAATATTTGAAGTTCGCTTTGAAAGCAATGCTAGATCGACATATTTGGACAAACGGTACAAAACCTAACTGGCGTTTAGACAGAAGCGGATCCAAAAATGTATAAGCGGGGCGCGCTCGCAAACGTTATGAAACACAAAAAATTGTAAGGTAGCGACCTTATCATTTTATCACCATAAAAGTTTCTGATGGTGAAAAATTGTACGGTAGGAGGGACCTTAACATTTTATCACAAAAAAGTTCTGCGGGAGAAATTTTTTGGCGCAAAATTTTCTAAGGGGAAAATTGTAAGGTAGGGAGGAACTTTAGCATTTTAACAGAAAAAAATTTCTGATGGGAGGGCGTACTGTACTGACCTGAATAAAAGAGGGGGTAATAGTTGCACGCTAAACGTGGGTACCCGTGGGTACCCGCAGGTAACGCGGGAACCCGTGGGTACCCGCAGGTAAACGCGGGTACAGGTAAGAAAATTTTGGTCGCGGGTATACCCGCGGCGGAAAACAATTTCAACGCGCGCGTTAAAATTGTGATTCTTTACCCGCCTAAATTATTTCACAAAAAACGGCAAACAGCGAGATAAAGTACATTAGCTAGTATCTCTCACAAATAAAGCAGGTTACTAAGATTATGGTTCTGGTTGAATTAGGCCATGCTCGCGGGAAGAATACCTTTCACATGCATTTGAACAGAAATTTTTGTAGTACAGCTTATCATAGAGCATTTGTTCTGCAGAAGCTCATTTCCAGCTTCGTTCGCCATTCACACTTTCAGGTATTTAGATGAAGGGTACAACAAACTGTCCCTATAAACGTGGCTTGGACAGTCGAGTACATATAATGCACTGGGAGTTAACTTTATGGCAATGCGTAATTGCGAGATTTAGGGGTGTGGAGTCATGTTTTTAGTGGGGAACGTTCCGACGTAGCAGAACTTGATTGAGGTATTTTTGGGTATGGCAAAACAGAGGCCTTCAAAAGGCAGATTGCAAGAGCACCAGATTGTGTTATTTATTGAACCGGTGCGGACATATATACATACATAATTTATATATATATATATATATATATATATATATATATATATATATATATATATATATATATATATAATATGTAGATTTGCAAATTTTGAGGACTGATGATTTAGATTGTTTACAGTTCTGCTTGCTGGAGATTATAAACGCAAAACGGGCTTGTGGCTGAAAGGACGGCCAGGAAACGCTCATCCCGCCTGAACTAAAGCCTATGTCTAAACCTAAGCGTTACTACAGCTATTAATAGGTTTGGAGTGAAATGTTTGGTGGGGGAAAATAAGAACCAAATTTAGGAGCCAGCAAATACCAACGCGTGTTTTATTCGGCTTCGTGAATCCGTTACCCTGGTTCAACTGCTACCTTGTCGCGTGTGTGAAGGTTCAGTTTGTTTGGTTTTATTCCTGTAAATTATAAATTGGGTTTTCGGTTGCGAAACCAACCTAAAAATACCATTCACGAAATCCCTGGTAACCGCTTGCGAATAGTTTCCACTGGAATCAAAACACAAGGATCGATCAGAAAGGGATTTGTGGGGATACAGCACTGGTGGGATTCAAGGGGGCCCCTGGTTTCGACCCGAACAACATTTTGTATTAAAGTATTAGTACTAAAATGACACACGGTTTCTTGTTTGCTTCGCTTGCGAGAGAGTTTTTTAAAGTATTAAAAAGATTCTCAATTAAGCACCACTGGGATAGCCACGTGCCAGCTACAACTACACAAGTTTCAGTCCATGATTATTTTTTACCAGAGCCAAACAATCCGTATTATAATGGATCAAGGGAGCATATGGCGATGGTATCTGATCCTGAAAATTTCTGTAAATACTCGACAATAAACTACTTTTACAAGCAGTAGAAAAAAACCTGCAAAGATAAATAAAATTTTCCCGTCTGCTTGCTATCCCGAAAACGAAATCTGTGACGGCGCTCAACATCCGGTCCATCTGTGTGCCATACGCCCGCCCTGTGCATTTGTTTGCCGCACGGGTTGGGCTGTGTAGTGTTTTTTTACACGTGCCTAGGGTGCTTATCAGAGTTCCGCATGAGTGTCTGGTTAAAATACAACGATGCTTTTATCTCGCGTTCTCGGGGTTTTGGGACCGAGGTGTTCTCAAGACAACTCATCTGGTGCTCTTCTTTGGCGTTTCTCAAACCAACGGTTTAGTTTACAAATATTCTGGCAATTATTATACCGCTTTCAAAACCAAAGAATTAGTTGCGTGCCTTTAGCTGGTTTAAATCATGGTATATCTCAAAGGAACTGGTTGCCAGCTCGACTGTATAGAAAGGCATATACGAATATGAAAAATATACGGATATGTATCTAGAAAGCAGTATTGTCAATTTTTGTTTTTCTATGATTTTTCAAACAATTTAGTGTTTATACCAACTTAAATTTATAGTAGGAAAGCTTAAGCTTAAGCTTACTCTGTTGGGAGTCCCGCTGAAATACTGTGACACCGTTAAAGGAAAGTATACTGTTCCGAATAAAATAAATCTAATGATGTATGTTGAGTTTGACAGCAAAGTATTAATGTGACACTACAGTAGAACCCTGTCTTTATTTTGTACTTAAACAATTTTATAGTAAAATTTTTTCATTTTTAAACTTAGAATACTGCAGATATTTTGCTGGTTCGAACGTACTCGAAGAACGAACCAGCGTATATTTGTTCTCAATTTTTTGGCGAATGTAAAGAACAGGGGCGGGACAGTATTATAAGCATATTCCTAAGCCTAAGCCTAAGCCTAAACCTAAGCGTAAGAATGAGCATATTCCTAAGCCTAAGCCTAAGCGTAAGCCTAAGCGTAAGCGTAAGAACGAACATATTCCTAAGCCTAAGCCTAAACCTAAGCGTAAGAATGAGTATATTCCTAAACGTAAGCCTAAGCCTAAGCCTAAGCCTAAGCGTAAGCGTAAGAACGAGCATATTCCTAAGCCTAAGCCTAAACCTAAGCTTAAGATTGAGCATATTCCCAAGCCTAAGCCTAAGCCTAAGCCAAGCAAAAAATAGTTTAGAGCTTAAGCTTATTCTATTCTAGTCCCACAGAAACACGATCAGCCCCTGATCTTTACATGGGCCAATTTTTCTGGATCCTAAAATTCGGTTGTGTTTTTCGCCGAATTTTTTCTAGTAAAAAGTTCTTAAGTTAGTATTTTTAACGTTACTCAACATCCGGATGTAAACGTATTGTATACTACAGTTTTCAAGTAGTTATGCTGTTTAAGTGCAGTATAACTATGAAATAGACACAAGTCTCTTCAGTACCGTTTCTAAAAATTTGTCTTCCTTGTTAAACCGCAACGTTCTATGCTGTGGAACAATAACATTTTTTAAGCGAAAGCTACACTGTAAATTCCAATGATTTGATTAATCAACTCAGAGAAAGAATTAGTTATTTCTGCTTGCGGGATTCACGTCATAACTGCGGCAGGCGGGACGCAGCTTGCCCCATGTTGATTTGACGTCAACGTTAAAATTCAAGCACTCATATCGAGTTAACAGGACAAAACTCGAACGTCATATGACATTTACTTGCAAACCACCGCTCTCAGAAGATCAATTTGTACAAGAGTCGGTATGTCACATGCTACTGAGGGACATTTATGGGAATATCATATGTTATTCCAAAATTACAACGAATATCATATGATTCAGCGCGACAATGTAATGTTTGGGTGCTAATAAATTTAATGGAAAGTCGGACGGAAGAGGCACAACCGTGCGTAAAATAAAATAACAGCTTAGAAAAACAGTGTTCTAAATTCAAAAATTTAAATATCAAATTCTAGTATCATATGATATTCAACAGTACAATTTGGGTATGTTACCGCAAGGTGTATGCCTACATTTGAAAATATGTCATATGATATTCGCTGACAATACGTCAAACATCATATCATATTGAAGGACAAAAAGTGAGTTACACCAGATGATACCAGACAAATACGACATTTTGAATATAATATAGAGTATTAGCAGACAAAATGTTACCCAATATGCTAGTAGAGACAAAACGTGTCTTAAATCGGCCCCGGTTATAACGTGAACCCCGCATGGTTATTACTTCAGATGGTAACAGTAGACATTAACTCAATCTGAGCTGATTTAATTCCGAGTGAGTTGATTAACTCAGAATGTGTTCAATGAATTCAAAATTCTGAATTTTGAAAGACTTGATCACAATTCAGAGCTCAGGCTTCCGAGCGGATTCAAGCTCATTGAGTTAAAATCAACTCACTGGCATTTACACATAAAGATTTAACAGTTTGCCGGCGTCACACGATGAGTCGCTTAAATATCATTTTCTCTACTGTAAGTTTTAGTGAGCTGATTTTAACTCAGAATGAGTCGAATTCACTTTAGAGGTCCGAGTTCTGATTAGGTCTTTCAGAACGAGATTTCTGAGTTTATTGAAATCTGAATGATCTTAATTAGAGTAGTGATCAAGTAATCCAGAATTAAATGAACTCAGAGTCAGTTAACGTTTACTTTTTCTAACTCAGAAAATAGCCAAAAATAACCAATTCACCCCTCCGAGTTGATTAATTAACTCATCGAAATCTACCGTAATTCTCGTATAACAGATAAATTAAGTTGTAAGCCAGTTTAATTACTGATATTTGCAAAGTTTAGCCTTAAATAACGGGATATATGTGATAACTTTTCGACGATTCTGTAAGAAAGATGTGTCGAATTTTTAACCAGCCAAACATACAGTAGCTACCACTTCAACGTGATAATGCAAAACGTAAGCTTATCTTCAAAAATATCTCCTAATAGTTCGTTGGTCAACTGAATAAGAGCGAATTGCTACATCAAACCGCAGAAAACAATTGAAAATTTATCAAATATCAACCGAACAATGAACCAATCAGCCCCTAACCATCGACACCATTCAACATTTGTTAGCACTAGACTAACGCGACTGCAACCGATCTACCGTAACCTTCCAACGGTTTGCTTTGTCGCCGCGATTTGTTGCGTCGCGCACAACTGTGACGCGATCAACATGGCTATGCTGATCAGCTGCGTCAAGAGTCGTTACAGTCGAGACATCGACCGTATACGACGCCAGTTGACGCGACGCCTGTTGCTGGCAACGTTCGCTTCCCGTCGTTTGACGGCAGCGACGGCGACAACGGCAATCGATATCATTTTGTTGCCAAGCGAGCACTCGATTATACCGAGACTGAGCCGAATAATGGAGACAGCGAACAGGATGCGTTGGAGCGATTTCGTCAAGCTTTAAGCGGTGACGGAAATTTGGACGGCGAAAGATCGGCGAAACGAAATTGTGCAATCGACGCTGAGATTATAGATCATTTTAATCTGCCCAGTGACGGAGCGGTTCACGCGGCTGATAGCAGCGTCCCAGGAACGACGACAGACGCGACTGCGGCGACAACACAGACACCGTCAGGCGTTGCATCTGCAGGGTCGAGTATCGCGTCTGCCACGGGTGTTTCAGGTACCGCGCGTGCAGACAACCGCAGCGCGCCGTACAATCGGCACAAAATCCCCGGTCCTGGCCTGGGACTTTCGGTCGAAGTTGAAGATCGGGTTCAAGAAATAACCTCAATATCGGATATTACGTCTGATTTTGAACTCGACATTTATATCAGTGAAAAATGGCGCGACCCAGCGTTAGATTTTCAAGATTTACAGCCGTGTAAACAAAATTTGTCGTTGAATAATGAAATATTGAAAAAGTTGTGGACGCCAAATTTGTGTTTTATCAATTCAAAATCCGCTGAATTACACGAGTCGCCGTTTCCGAACTTTTTCGTCATGATTTATCCGAACGGAACCGTTTGGACCAATTATCGACTGAAGTTAACAGGTGACTTCAGTTGTGCCAACATTTTAGTATTTATTGACCGCTTCGTTAATTGAGTGTACTGTTCGGGTTGCGCAATACATTTTTTGCCGTCTGCGTTGTCCGGCGTTTCTACGGCACCGTTCGTCACCCGTACGGCACCGTTCGTCACCGTGCGGTATTGTGCGCAAATAACACACATACACGGCGACGGACGGCGCCGTACGGGTGAGGAACGGTGACAGACAGCGCCGTACGAGTGACGCAGGTGACAGATGTCAGTCAAGGTAGGAACCGGGACATCAGACCTTTGCAGGGATCGAACTCTTAGCCTATGGATCCTTAAGCGAGCACACTACCACTGCGCCACGTAGCCCGCCTCTCCAACTGCATTTTTCGTCGACTATATGTGTCGACCGTACAACGCAATGTGCATTGCATTTATTGCATATGAACAAGGACAAGTATGTCTCACATGCTTACAACAGATAGCTCGGCGGACGTCAAGTATAGCGCAATCTTTAAACTGATAAATAACATACACGTTAGCGACTAAATACACATTGCACCAGTGTTTAAAGTGCAGTGTAAAACTTCCGCAAGACGTATAACAGCGACGCCAAACTCGAGCGTCAACCTCCTATAGCTGAATGTTGATGGCAAACGCTTCAAACTCGAATGCGTAGTGTTCGAATCGTAGCTTGAGATTTGAGATAAAATTGAAAATATTCATGTAATAAAGAATTAATTCGGACACATGTACATAAGTATATTTCTCAAGAATCAATAAAAGTGAATGAACACAATTTAAAATATGTTTCACACAGATGAAACGTACAACGCAATGTTCAAACAATAAAAACACCTTAGGACCGATTGGGTGCGTTCAAATTGATGGGTAAACTAGGCCCATGTATAGAACAGGGCCGCATCGTTTCCGGGGGGCTATAATAGAGTCCGTTTAAGATTTAGAATAATTTTTTTTGCTTAGGCTTAGGACCTAGGATTAGGCTTAGGCTTAGGCTTAAGCTCAGGAATAGGAATAGGCTCATCCATACGCCTAGGCTTACACTGCAAAAATGCGAGTTAAACTGACTCTCCGAAATCAGCTCTACGGGACTACACAACGCAGTCAAATTCGACTCCGCCAGAGTCAAACATGCGACTCAGTGAATCGAATTTGACTCTGCCGGAGTCGAATTTTGACTCAATTTGTGTAGTCCCGTAGAGCCTATTTTGCGGAGAGAGTCAATTTGACTCACTATTTTTTGCTGTGTAGGCTTAGGCTTAGGCTTAGGAATATGCTTATACTACGGTTACGGCCTGTTCTATACATAGCCGGCAAACTATATTTTGCCATCAAAGTGAAATGAATTTTTTCAATCTTGTTTGTAAGTCATCGAAAACCCTTGTATGCCTCTCGTTAACAATAATTAGCTCGTTAGACCTGGCTCGAGCCTGAGTAACAGGTACTGTGAACACTAATTGCAACGCTTAAACAACTGTTAAAATCAACTGAATAAACGATGACGGACATATTATTTTAGTTGGCTTAAACTGCCATATGTTTATTTTCAGGTCCATGTAAGATGAACTTAACGAAATTTCCATTCGACACCAACAAATGCTCGTTGACGTTTGAAAGTTTCACTTACAATCCACAAGAAGTCAAAATGCGCTGGAAGACGATAAACCCGCTATTTACGTTGAAAAAGATTGAACTCGCCGATTATAGTTTGGTCAATTTAACGCCAAGTCAGAAATTGCGGTACGTTTTACACATTTGTAAATTTCTGATCTAGCAAAGGATACATGTTTGTAATTCTAAATTAAGCAGTACACCATACTTCGGCTTTCACGAAAATTTTTGCTGCAGATCCGGTGGTACTGGGACCAACGACGTACGGATTGCCGGTCCACTGCTGTAACCACTGAGCTACGCAGCCAGGCAAACTTTTCGCTCGCTAAAATTTTTGCTGCAGATCCGGTGGGACTGGAACCAACGACGGACGGATTGCCGGTCCACTGCTGGAACCACTTAACTACGCAGCTATGCAACTTTTAGCTAATTTTTTTAGCTGAGATCCGGTGGGGCTGAAACCAACGACGTACGGATTTCCGGTCCACTGCTGTAACCACTAAGCTACGTAGTCATGAAACTTTTCGCTAAATTTTTTGCTCCAGGTCCGGTGGTACTGAACCCAACGACGTACGGATTGCCGGTCCACGCTGTAACCACTGAGCTACGGTAGTCATGCAAACTTTTCGCTGAAATTTTTGCTGCAGGTCCGGTGGGGCTGAACCAAACGACGGACGGATTGCCGGTCCACTGCTGTAACCACTGAGCTACGCAGTAATGCAAGCTTTTCGCTGAAATTTTTGCTGCCAGATCCAGTGGTACTGGAAACAACGACGTACGGATTGCCGGTCCACTGCTGTACCACTGAGCTACGCAGTCATGCAAACTTTTCGCTAAAATTTTTGCTGCCCAGACCCCGGTGGGACTGGAACCAACGACGTACGGATTGCTGGTCCACTGCTGAAACCACTGAGCTACGCAGCCATGCAAATTTTTTCGCTACATAAGGCTAAGAATCAACGCGAGGCTTGAACTAATCGCGATATTTTTGTTAAAATAAAAATTTAACCACGCCCTTGGTTCTCTGTATTGTAATATAGCTATCGTGCGTAGAATCACCGAGGCTTGAACTATCAAAATTTTTGTTAAAATGAAAAATTTAAACGCATTGAATTTAAACTTATTGTAAATATAGCTAAATCTTTTTATTTCGCTGGGGGTAGGATTTTAATCATGTGGATATTTTTTGTGGGGATCACTGATATCTGCTACCGCATTTAAACTTGTTGACTCATATAAGCATGTACTTGAGTATGCCTATAGCATGTTAAGTTGCGCTATCTTGACTCGTTGCTATCATTGCGTCGCATGTGGATGATGGACGGTGACGGACGGCGCCGTGCGGATGACGGACGGTGACGGACGGCGCCGTGTGGATGACGAACGGTGACGGACGACGGCATGTGGATGATGGACGGTGACGGACGGCGCCGTGTGGATGACGAACGGTGACGGACGACGGCATGTGGATGATGGACGGTGACGGACGGCGCCGTGTGGATGACGAACGGTGACGGACGACGGCATGTGGATGATGGACGGTGACGGACGGCGCCGTGCGGATGACGAACGGTGACGGACGACGGCATGTGGATGATGGACGGTGACGGACGGCGCCGTGCGGATGACGGACGGTGACGGACGGCGCCGTGTGGATGACGAACGGTGACGGACGACGGCATGTGGATGATGGACGGTGACGGACGGCGCCGTGTGGATGACGAACGGTGACGGACGACGGCATGTGGATGATGGACGGTGACGGACGGCGCCGTGTGGATGACGAACGGTGACGGACGGCGCCGTGCGGATGACGGATGGTGAC
The DNA here is from genome assembly GCA_030248215.1 of Enoplolaimus lenunculus. Taxonomy (NCBI): domain Eukaryota; kingdom Metazoa; phylum Nematoda; class Enoplea; order Enoplida; family Thoracostomopsidae; genus Enoplolaimus; species Enoplolaimus lenunculus. Next base: position 41,282 of record JASANG010001738.1, on the reverse strand, counting down.
GGACGGCGCCGTGCGAATGCGGACGGTGACGAACGGCGCCGTGCGAATGCGGACGGTGACGGACGGCGCCGTATGGGTGACCGGGTGACGGACAGCGCTGGACGTCAAGTATAGCGCAACCCTTAGGACATGCTACCTAGGACATCTACAGCACATGCTTACATGACGTCAACCAAGTTTGGAACTTGGCGGGGTAGCAGGGATATCCATGGTGATCCCCACAAAAAATATCCACGGGATGGGGTGAGGTTGAAAATTCCTACCCCCATGACATCGATGCAAAATAGATTCTTAGCTATATTTGACAATACAGGTTTAGAACTTCAACTTGGGCTGTGGTTAAATTTTTTTATTTTAACGAAGAAATATTTCGCGATTAGTTCAAGCCCTCCGTGTTGATTCTTACGGTATATAGAGCCATTGTAGCGAAAAATTTGCATGGCTGCGTAGCTCAGTGGTTACAGCAGTGGACCAGCAATCCGTACGTCGTTGGTTCCAGTCCCACCGGATCTGCAGCAAAAATTTTAGCGAAAAGTTTGCATGACTGCGTAGCTCAGTGGTTACAGCAGTGGACCGGCAATCCGTACGTCGTTGGTTCCAGTACCACCGGATCTGCAGCAAAAATTTCAGCGAAAAGTTTGCATGACTGCGTAGCTCAGTGGTTACAGCAGTGGACCGGCAATCCGTCCGTCGTTGGTTTCAGCCCCACCGGATCTGCAGCAAAAATTTCAGCGAAAAGTTTGCATGACTACCGTAGCTCAGTGGTTACAGCAGTGGACCGGCAATCCGTACGTCGTTGGTTTCAGTACCACCGGATCTGCAGCAAAAAATTTAGCGAAAAGTTTGCATGACTGCGTAGCTCAGTGGTTACAGCAGTGGACCGGAAATCCGTACGTCGTTGGTTTCAGCCCCACCGGATCTGCAGCAAAAAAATTAGCTAAAAGTTTGCATGACTGCGTAGCTCAGTGGTTACAGCAGTGGACCGGCAATCCGTCCGTCGTTGGTTCCAGTCCCACCGGATCTGCAGCAAAAATTTTAGCGAGCGAAAAGTTTGCCTGGCTGCGTAGCTCAGTGGTTACAGCAGTGGACCGGCAATCCGTACGTCGTTGGTTCCAGTACCACCGGATCTGCAGCAAAAATTTTCGTGAAAGCCGAAGTATGGTGTACTGCTTAATTTAGAATTACAAACATGTATCCTTTGCTAGACTCAGAAATTTACAAATGTGTAAAACGTACCGCAAATTTCTGACTTGGCGTTAAATTGACCAAACTATAATCGGCGAGTTCAATCTTTTTCAACGTAAATAGCGGGTTTATCGTCTTCCAGCGCATTTTGACTTCTTGTGAATTGTAAGTGAAACTTTCAAACGTCAACGAGCATTTGTTGGTGTCGAATGGAAATTTCGTTAAGTTCATCGTACATGGACCTGAAAATAAACATATGGCAGTTTAAGCCAACTAAAAATAATATGTCCGTCATCGTTTATTCAGTTGATTTTAACAGTTGTTTAAGCGTTGCAATTAGTGTTCACAGTACCTGTTACTCAGGCTCGTAGCCAGGTCTCAACGAGCTAATTATTGTTAACGAGAGGCATACAAGGGTTTTCGATGACTTACAAACAAGATTGAAAAAATTCATTTCTACTTTGATGGCAAAATATAGTTTGCCGGCTATGTATAGAACAGGCCGTAACCGTAGTATAAGCATATTCCTAAGCCTAAGCCTAAGCCTACACAGCAAAAAATAGTGAGTCAAATTGACTCTCTCCGAAATAGGCTCTACGGGACTACACAAATTGAGTCAAAATTCGACTCCGGCAGAGTCAAATTCGATTCACTGAGTCGCATGTTTGACTCTGGCGGAGTCGAATTTGACTCCGTTTGTGTAGTCCCGTAGAGCCTATTTCGGAGAGAGTCAGTTTGACTCACCATTTTTTGCAGTGTAAGCCTAGGCGTATGGATGAGCCTATTCCTATTCCTGAGCTTAAGCCTAAGCCTAAGCCTAATCCTAAGCCCTAAGCCTAAGCAAAAAAAATTATTCTAAATCTTAAACGGACTCTATTATAGCCCCTCCGGAAAACGATGCGGCCCTGTTCTATACATGGGCCTAGTTTACCCATCAATTTGAACGATCCCAATCGGTCCTAAGGTGTTTTTATTGTTTGAACATTGCGTTGTACGTTTCATCTGTGTGAAACATATTTTAAATTGTGTTCATTCACTTTTATTGATTCTTGAGAAATATACTTATGTACATGTGTCCGAATTAATTCTTTATTACATGAATATTTTCAATTTTATCTCAAATCTCAAGCTACGATTCGAACACTACGCATTCGAGTTTGAAGCGTTTGCCATCAACATTCAGCTATAGGAGGTTGACGCTCGAGTTTGGCGTCGCTGTAATACGTCTTGCGGAAGTTTTACACTGCACTTTAAACACTGGTGCAATGTGTATTTAGTCGCTAACGTGTATGTTATTTATCAGTTTAAAGATTGCGCTATACTTGACGTCCGCCGAGCTATCTGTTGTAAGCATGTGAGACATACTTGTCCTTGTTCATATGCAATAAATGCAATGCACATTGCGTTGTACGGTCGACACATATAGTCGACGAAAAATGCAGTTGGAGAGGCGGGCTACGTGGCGCAGTGGTAGTGTGCTCGCTTAAGGATCCATAGGCTAAGAGTTCGATCCCTGCAAAGGTCTGATGTCCCGGTTCCTACCTTGACTGACATCTGTCACCTGCGTCACTCGTACGGCGCTGTCTGTCACCGTTCCTCACCCGTACGGCGCCGTCCGTCGCCGTTTATGTGTGTTATTTGCGCACAATACCGCACGGTGACGAACGGTGCCGTACGGGTGACGAACGGTGCCGTACAAACGACGGACAACCCAGACGTCAAAAAATGTATAGCGCAACCCTAACAGTACACTCAATTAACGAAGCGGTCAATAAATACTAAAATGTTGGCACAACTGAAGTCACCTGTTAACTTCAGTCGATAATTGGTCCAAACGGTTCCGTTCGGATAAATCATGACGAAAAAGTTCGGAAACGGCGACTCGTGTAATTCAGCGGATTTTGAATTGATAAAACACAAATTTGGCGTCCACAACTTTTTCAATATTTCATTATTCAACGACAAATTTTGTTTACACGGCTGTAAATCTTGAAAATCTAACGCTGGGTCGCGCCATTTTTCACTGATATAAATGTCGAGTTCAAAATCAGACGTAATATCCGATATTGAGGTTATTTCTTGAACCCAAACTTCAACTTCGACCGTAAGTCCAAGGCCAGGACCGGGGATTTTGTGCCGATTGTACGGCGCGCTGCGGTTGTCTGCACGCGCGGTACCTGAAACACCCGTGGCAGACGCGATACTCGACCCTGCAGATGCAACGCCTGACGGTGTCTGTGTTGTCGCCGCAGTCGCGTCTGTCGTCGTTCCTGGGACGCTGCTATCAGCCGCGTGAACCGCTCCGTCACTGGGCAGATTAAAATGATCTATAATCTCAGCGTCGATTGCACAATTTCGTTTCGCCGATCTTTCGCCGTCCAAATTTCCGTCACCGCTTAAAGCTTGACGAAATCGTTCCAACGCATCCTGTTCGCTGTCTCCATTATTCGGCTCAGTCTCGGTATAATCGAGTGCTCGCTTGGCAACAAAATGATATCGATTGCCGTTGTCGCCGTCGCTGCCGTCAAACGACGGGAAGCGAACGTCGCCAGCAACAGGCGTCGCGTCAACTGGCGTCGTATACGGTCGATGTCTCGACTGTAACGACTCTTGACGCAACTGATCAGCATAGCCGATGTTGATCGCGTCACAGTTGTGCGCGACGCAACAAATCGCGGCGACAAAGCAAACCGTTGGAAGGTTACGGTAGATCGGTTGCAGTCGCGTTAGTCTAGTGCTAACAAATGTTGAATGGTGTCGATGGTTAGGGGCTGATTGGTTCATTGTTCGGTTGATATTTGATAAATTTTCAATTGTTTTCTGCGGTTTGATGTAGCAATTCGCTCTTATTCGTTGACCAACGAACTATTAGGAGATATTTTTGAAGATAAGCTTACGTTTTGCATTATCACGTTGAAGTGGTAGCTACTGTATGTTTGGCTGGTTAAAAATTCGACACATCTTTCTTACAGAATCGTCGAAAAGTTATCACATATATCCCGTTATTTAAGGCTAAACTTTGCAAATATCAGTAATTAAACTGGCTTACAACTTAATTTATCTGCTATACGAAATTCACGGTAAATTTCGATGAGTTAATTAATCAACTCGGAGGGTGAATTGGTTATTTTTGGCTATTTCTGAGTTAATAAAAGTAAACGTTAACTCACTCTGAGTTCATTTAATTCTGGATTACTTAATTAATTAACTCAGTACGAGTTCAGTCAATTCAGAATTCTGAGTTCTGAAAGACCTAATTCAGAACTCAGACCTCTAAGTGAATTCGACTCATTCTGAGTTAAAATCAGCTCACTAAAACTTACAGTGAGAAAATCGATATTTAAGCGACTATCGTGTGACGCCGGCAAACTGTTAAATCTTTATGTGTAAATGCCAGTGAGTTGATTTTAACTCGAATAAGTTGAATCCGCTCGGAAGCCTGAGCTCTGAATTGTGAATTAAGTCTTTCAAAATTCAGAATTTTGAATTCATTGAACACATTCTGAGTTAATCAACTCACTCGGAATTAAATCAGCTCAGATTGAGTTAATGTCTACTGTTACCATCTGAAGTAATAACCATGCGGGGTTCACGTTATAACCGGGGCCGATTGAGACACGTTTTGTCTCTATTAGCATATTGGGTAACATTTTGTCTGCTAATACTCTATATTATATTCAAAATGTCGTATTTGTCTGGTATCATCTGGTGTAACTCACTTTTTGTCCTTCAATATCATATGATGTTTGACGTATTGTCAGCGAATATCATATGACATATTTTCAAATGTCGGCATACTTGCGGTAACATACCCAAATTGTACTGTTGAATATCATATGATACTAGAATTTGATATTTAAATTTTTGAATTTAGAACACTGTTTTTCTAAGCTGTTATTTTATTTTACGCACGGTTGTGCCTCTGCCGTCCGACTTTCCATTAATTTATTAGCACCCGAACATTACATTGTCGCGCTGAATCATATGATATTCGTTGTAATTTTGGAATATCATATGATATTCCCATAAATGTCCCTCAGTAGCATGTGACATACCGACTCTTGTACAAATTGATCTTCTGAGAGCGGTGGTTTGCAAGTAAATGTCATATGACGTTCGAGTTTTGTCTGTTAACTCGATATGAGTGCTTGAATTTTAACGTTGACGTCAAATCAACATGGGACAAACCGTGTCCCGCCTGCCGCAGTTATGACGTGAATCCCGCAAGCAGAAATAACTAATTCTTTCTCTGAGTTGATTAATCAAATCATTGGAATTTACAGTGTAGCTTTCGCTTAAAAAAATGTTATTGTTCCACAGCATAGAACGTTGCGGTTTAACAAAGAAGACAAATTTTTAGAAACGGTACTGAAGAGACTTGTGTCTATTTCATAGTTATACTGCACTTAAACAGCATAACTACTTGAAAACTGTAGTATACAATACGTTTACATCCGGATGTTGAGTAACGTTAAAAATACTAACTTAAGAACTTTTTACTAGAAAAAATTCGGCGAAAAACACAACCGAATTTTAGGATCCAAAAATTGGCCCATGTAAAGATCAGGGGCTGATAGTGTTTCTGTGGGACTAGAATAGAATAAGCTTAAGCTCTAAACTATTTTTTGCTTGGCTTAGGCTTAGGCTTAGGCTTGGGAATATGCTCAATCTTAAGCTTAGGTTTAGGCTTAGGCTTAGGAATATGCTCGTTCTTACGCTTACGCTTAGGCTTAGGCTTAGGCTTAGGCTTAGGCTTAGGAATATACTCATTCTTACGCTTAGGTTTAGGCTTAGGCTTAGGAATATGTTCGTTCTTACGCTTACGCTTAGGCTTAGGCTTAGGCTTAGGCTTAGGAATATGCTCATTCTTACGCTTAGGTTTAGGCTTAGGCTTAGGCTTAGGAATATGCTTATAATACTGTTCCGCCCCTGTTCTTTACATTGGCCCAAAAATTAAGAACAAATATACGCTGGTTCGTTCTTCGAGTACGTTCGAACCAGCAAATATCTGCGGTATTCTAAGTTTAAAAATGAAAAAATTTTACTATAAAATTGTTTAAGTACAAAATAAAGACAGGGTTCTCCTGTAGTGTCACATTAATACTTTGCTGTCAAACTCAACATCCATTGCATTAGATTTGTTTTATTCGGAACAGTCTATTTTTCCTTTAACGGTGTCACAGTGTTTCAACGGGACTGCAACAGAGTAAGCTTAAGCTTAAGCTTTCCTACTATAAATTTAAGTTGGTATAAACACTAAATTGTTTGAAAAAACATAGAAAAACAAAAATTGACAATACTGCTTTCTAGATACATATCCGTATATTTTTCATATTCGTATATGCCTTTCTATACAGTCGAGCTGGCAACCAGTTCCTTTGAGATATACCATGATTTAAACCAGCTAAAGGCACGCAACTAATTCTTTGGTTTTGAAAGCGGTATAATAATTGCCAGAATATTTGTAAACTAAACCGTTGGTTTGAGAAACGCCAAAAAAAAGCACCAGATGAGTTGTCTTCGAAGACCTGGGTCCCAAAAACCCCGAGAACACGAGATAAAAGCATCGCCGTATTTTATAACCAGACACTCATGCGGAACTCTGATAAGCACCCTAGGCACGTGTAAAAAAACACTACACAGCCCAACCCGTGCGGCAAACAAATGCACAGGGCGGGCGTATGGCACACAGATGGACCGGATGTTGAGCGCAGTCACGATTTCGTTTTGGGATAGCAAGCGAACGGGAAAATTTTATTTATCTTTGCAGGTTTTTTTCTACTGCTTGTAAAAGTAGTTTATTGTCGAGTATTTACAGAAATTTACGGATCAGATACATCGCCATATGCTCCCTTGATCCATTATAATACGGATTGTCTGGCTCTGGTAAAAAATAATCATACTGAAACTTGTGTATTTGTAGCTGGCACGTGGCTATCCCGGTGGTGGATTGAGAATCTTTTAATACTTTAAAAAACTCTCTCGCAAGCGAAGCGAACAAGAATCCGTGTGTCATTTTAGTACTAAATCTTAATACAAAATGTTGTTCGGGTCCGAAACCAGGGGCCCCCTTGAATCCCACCAGTGCTGTATCCCCACAAATCCCTTTCTGATCGATCCTTGTGTTTTAGTTCCAGTGGAAACTATTCGCAAGCGGTTACCAGGATTTTAGTGAATGGTATTTTTAGGTTGGTTTCGCAACCGAAAACCCAATTTTAGATTTGCAATAAAACCAAACAAACTGAACCTTCACACACGCGACGAGGTCGCAGTTGAACCAGGGTAACGGATTCACAAAGCCGACTAAAACACGCGTTGGTATTTGCTGGCTCCTAAATTTGGTTCTTATTTTTCCCCACCAAACATTTCACTCCAAACCTATTAATAGCTGTAGTAACGCTTAGGTTTAGACATAGGCTTTAGTTCAGGCGGGATGAGCGTTTCCTGGCCGTCCTTTAGGCCACAAGCCCGTTTTGCGTTTATAATCTCCAGCAAGCAGAACTGTAAACAATCTAAATCATCAGTCCTCAAAATTTGCAAATATACATATTATATATATATATATATATATATATATATATATATATATATATATATATATATATATATATATATATAAAAAAATTATGTATGTATATATGTCCGCACGGGTTCAATAAATAACACAATCTGGTGCTCTTGCAATCTGCCTTTTGAAGGCCTCTGTTTTGCCATACCCAAAAATACCTCAATCAAGTTCTGCTTCGTCAGAACATTCCCCCTCAAAACGTGACTCCACACCCCTAAATCTTCGCAATTACGCATTGCCATAAAGTTAACTCCCAGTGCATTATATGTACTGACTGTCCCAGCCACGTTTATAGGGACAGTTTGTGTACCCTTCATTAAATACCTGAAAGTGTGAATGGCGAACGAAGCTGGAAATGAGCTTCTGCAGAACAAATGCTCTATGATAAGCTGTACTACAAAAATTTCTGTTCAAATGCATGTGAAAGGTATTCTTCCCGCGAGCATGGCCTAATTCAACCAGAACCATAATCTTAGTAACCTGCTTTATTTGTGGGAGATACTAGCTAATGTACTTTATCTCGCTGTTTGCCGTTTTTTATAAATAATTTAGGCGGGTAAAGAATCACAATTTTAACGCGCGCGTTGAAATTGTTTTCCCGCGGGTATACCCGCGACAAAATTTTCTTACCTGTACCCGCGTTACCTGCGGGTACCCACGGGTTCCCGCGTTACCTGCGGGTACCCACGGGTACCCACGTTTAGCGTGCAACTATTACCCCCCTCTTATTCAGGTCAGTACAGTACGCCCTCCCATCAGAAATTTTTTTCTGTTAAAATGCTAAAGTTCCTCCCTACCTTACAATTTTCCCCTCAGAAAATTTTGTGACAAAAAATTTCTCCCGCAGAACTTTTTTGTGATAAAATGGTAAGGTTCCTCCTACCGTACAATTTTTCACCCTCAGAAAATTTTTTGGTGATAAAATGATAAGGTCGCTACCTTACAATTTTTTGCGTTTCATAACGTTTGCGAGCGCGCCCCCGTCAGACATTTTTGGATCCGCTTCTGTCTAAACGCCAGTTAGGTTTTGTACCGTTTGTCCAAATATGTGGATTAGCATTGCTTTCAAAGCGAACTTCAATATTTATGCTGCTTTGAAGACCGTATTTCAACTACAGTTCAGTTGAATTTCGCTTTGTAGATCAATTAGTAGGTTGAGTCTGTTTTATTATCTTCATTTCTAAAAACAACAAGTTGGTGCTATTCCTGTTGGGCGGCCCCGTTCGTCACCGGGCTGTATTATACCGGGACCAATCCTGACGTACCGTGATAGAAGGTGCCGGAAGGCCCTAAAATTTTTGTACCATTTATTTTTAATTAAGATGCTCAACTGAACCTATATAAAACCCTTGATGCTTATCCCAATTTGAGCTCAAGCCCGTTCCCAGAGCAGGTTGGGCTAAGTTGAGATGAAAGCTGGTTTGCAAAAATACGGAAACTGTTAGTTCCAGATCATACTGGTCCCAAATAATCACTATATTTTTGACCACAAAATTATGCTTTGAATAATGTTTTTCACTGACACGAGTTCGAACTCAAATGGGCGGAGTTTAGTTTTGTTCATATATTGCAAATGCATCGTTAAAGTCACATTGTTGCGGTAATTTCGCCTCGAGGGAGAAAATATTTCATTTTACTGCTCAAAAGTTCGGAAAGTTGATATATATAATATGTATATATAGTAGTGACCCGAATTAGAGGGGAGACTCGTATTTATTTGGCCTCATTAGAGGGAACCCCCCTGTTATTTGGTTACGGAGTGTTATTTATTTTAACTCGCCCTTCGTCGCTCTGATTGATCCGGTATTGCAACTATCCGTTGAATTAAACGTTTGTATTGTATCAAAAGCTTGAGCGATAATGCAAGGTTACACTTTGGAATGTACTTTCAAAACTTATCTATAGACTTACGATTTAAAGTTTCGAGCTCAACCTTATTTGGTCTTAGTCATTTATGCACTACAATTAGGGATAATTGACATTTAATGACTATAATTATAGTTTAGGGACTCTATCCGCTTATGGACTTTTATTTTACTTGTGGCACAATTTTCAGGAAAGAATTTGCAAAATTTCGCAGTAAATTCGGGTGAAACCAAACAACTTATCAACATATTGCAGATGTTGGCTAAAATTAACTAATTAACCATTTTTTACCTACCTAAATTCGTCTCACCTCCGGCTCTGACTCCGGCTCTGGTCCCGGTATTTTTTATCTCCGGTTGCACCCTGAGACTGCCCTTAAAACGACAGCTATCGCTGCTTCAGCTTGCAATCGTATCGCAACTACTATTATATGCTGCACGAAAGCTCAAACCGTTTGCTAGTGTTTTATAAAATTAACCTAAAACAATTTAAAAATAATATTTCCTCCGGTTTGTACTAAAGTTTCAAAACCCAAAATGCCATACTTCAAGATCGTTGTGCACCGGATATGAAACCAAGATTGATCACCAGTTGCCAATATCTTCTACGACCGCAGGCAGCGGCGTTGTGACACCAGAGGCAGTGTTGCCCCCCCCCGAATTTTCAAACCTTAAATATTATGATTTAATGCTAAAATTGCGTTTTAGCTTCTAGCTTGCACTAATCGCAAAATTTCTTCGACTATTATACGCCTGCAAAGGTAGTGCGACCGTTGTTGGATTAAGCCAGTATCGCATATCAATGAACGCGACACCGGCACATTTATATACCGCGATATACAAATAAGATAAAATAAAAATAATACAAGAACAAAACAACAAAAAAACATAACAACATTAAATAAACACAACATCAAGACAAAAATGGTGGTGTTTATCTGATAATTCAACGATGAAGAAACGACGACCTAAAAGACTCTCTAAACGACCGGCCAAGGGACCTTGAGAAATGAACAAGGTTTCGTCAGCGCCACACAAGATGCCCTTGTGGGCTGTACTAAAAGCGTATCGCACTATTACTACGATATCCAGTGGCTGATTTAGAAATTTCTGATAGGAAGGATGCGGTATATAGCGAAACAAACTCGCGAGCGAAGGCAACGAAAAGCAAACAACAACTTTAGCACTAAATCTTAATAGTAAAATTTTATATCCCTGTTCGGGGGGGGGGGGGGTGAGCCTACGTCTGGTGGGGCGGACCCCTCTTGTGGATTTGCCAGTATAACGATATCAGTAGTTCGATTTGAAACGTACAGTTTTTTTAACAACGGTTTGCTGTATAGGCATTGTTGTGCGATGTTCTTGATCTTTGTTCATTTTCAACTCTGGTTCAAATAGTTTTTGCATCCAAGTTTTAATGGTTTAGATTGAACTGGAATATATCAGTGCCCCACCGCAAAGAATTGATACCATAAGCAATAGAAAAATTGCTAGAGTTCAAAATGGTATTGTTTACACAATTATTAAGTGCGCCCCCTTAAAAACATTTTCAGGATAGGAACGCGACGGTATGAGGGTGTACGATCATATCACCGCGGTTTGTTGGTTTCAATATGGGAATGAAATCAGACGGACAACCGAGTGGAAACTGCAAAAATTCGCAGAGAATACTTGTCAAGATTGCTAAGCCCCGTTCACACGTTTTAGTTTTTTTGCAGCGAATACTTCAAGCTGCAATTAATACACGTGCAAATTTTTGTTGCAAAGAACGTGCAGTTGCAACTTGCGTGGTTTTATTTTTGCAACTGCGAATTTTCACTGCAAAAACTTACACGTGTGAATGGGGCTTAAAAGTGTCACCACGAGTAGATTATTAGTCTTTTATACAAGAGTATGCAACCATTTGGGATCTGCATGGTACAAAATGTACCAGTGCAACGTTGCGTTATTGGCCGACCTCTTTCATTTTCAGGGTGAGGGTAGTCACTACTCGAACCTCGCGGTATATAGAGTTTTTTAGACTGTAATCCGAGCAGATTTAGATAAAATTGAAGAAATGTGTAACCTACCCCTCTGCCACAACTCAAGGTGGTCAAGATAAAATAATCCTAAGGCTAAGCTTAAGCAAAAAAACTAGTCTACAGCCTAAACCACTGTAGTATAAACATATTCCTAAGCCAAAAGCCTTAGCAAAAAATTATTCTAAAGCCTAAGTTAACTTTATTGCATTCACGCAAATCCGTTCCCCCTTAATCTAATGGTCCATTATTTGGTACCCAGAATGTAACCAGTTGCATACTCTTCAAAGTGGACATTATCTACTCTTGGTTTCAACACAGAATGTAGCCAGTTGCATACTCTTCTTCAAAGTGGACATTATCCACTCTTGGTTGCAACACAGAATGTAGCCAGTTGCATACTCTTCTTCAAAGTGGACATTATTCACTCTTGGTTGCAACACAGAATGTAGCCAGTTGCATACTCTTCTTCAAAGTGGACATTATCCACTCTTGGTTTCAACACAGAATGTAGCCAGTTGCATACTCTTCTTCAAAGTGGACATTATCCACTCTTGGTTTCAACACAGAATGTAGCCAGTTGCATACTCTTCTTCAAAGTGGACATTATCCACTCTTGGTTTCACTTATACGTGTACAAAAATCGCCATTTCTACATAATAAAAACAAGCCGAAAACATACAACAATGAGGAGTGTACGCATGGCGTTGTGGAAGTATTTGCACCAAATAAGATTTAAGTTAATCATGGTCAAACGCGACAAACTCAGTCTTTTGGGAAATAAAAAAATCAACTCCGTGGTCTTATGGTTCGTTTAAATTAACGCTGTATGCCGTGTATCTGCCGTAATATTAATTACTTCCTCAAAGCCGTCTAAGACTTACCGTCCGCTACGGCCAAAATTGCCGCTGACGGCAGGGCAAGACTACGCCGTCTTACTTGAAATCTTTACCAATATTACTTGAAACTATTTTCGGGACAGAAAGGATTTCTATGGTAAGAAAATTTTACACTTGCGTCCTGTGGGATGCTGTTGTTGTAGCCGACTGCTACACTGCAACTTCCAATGAATTGACAAATCAACTCAGCTAGAGAGTTAGGTATTTCTGAGTTAATAACAGTTAACATTAATTCACTCTGAGTTGAGTTCATTCTCACTCTGAGTTCAGTATATTCCGGGTAAGTTGAATGATAAAATCAGAGTGAGTTGTGTTGACTCAGAATTCTGAGCTCTGAAAGTCCTAACTCAGACTGAGTGATTCAACTCATTCTGAGTTAAAATCAACTCAGTCGGATTTACAGTGTAACAATTTTTGAACGCAAGCAAAACGTCTACAACACAACACTTTTTTCAGACAAAGCTTATTCCTCTACGTACTGAAAGACTTAAGTGAAATCGGCAAATCAAATTTTAGAACTTAAATTGAACTCTTGCAATAGAAATCACTCGCGGAAACGGGGGGGGTGAGAAGGTACCCCTCGTTGGCCCTGTCGGGGTAAATATTTTGTGACGCAAATGGTTCAACCAGCAGTGCATGTGATACAAGTGTATCCAGCTGTTGGGGTTTCGCATGGTATAAAATGTACCTGGCACGCATTGCGTTTTCGACAACCACCCTTATTTTGAGGGAAGTACAACATGCGCAAACCATAGCCCACTTATAGTTTAGTTTAGGGGTATTGCATGTAACAGCGACCACGTCTAAACAAGGGGGGGTAGGTCAAAAACGCAACTCCCGGTTTCACATTTTGTATCATGCAGGACCCCAAAAGTTGCCCCCTCTTGTATCATGCACTCTTGGTTCAACTGATTGTCACAATGTGTATTCTAGTCGTAAAGGTGAAATATTATGACGAGTAAAAAAATTCTGCACCTTCGACGCAATAGTTCAATAGTAAAATTAACCCTTTATCACGTGAATATTTTCTATTGCACCTAAGACCTACTTTTACGCTAGGATTCTAACTCCAGTGACTGGAGTGGGAGGCGTATACCATCACCACTCAGCTATAGGAGCTTGACGCTCGAGGTCCGAGGGGGCTCTCACGTCTTGTGGTGATTTAGTACTATGTATACGTGTTGCAATTGTTAAACACAGTTCGATGTATATTATTTAACGTATATACACTGCGCTGAGCTGCCCATAGTCAACTCAATGTGACAAGGGGTTATAATTAAACTGAATTCGGTAATATTTACGGTATAAAAAAGTATCCTGACCCGACGAAAAATCCTACATACGCCACTGACGTAACCATTGGTTTAAATTTAAATTATAATTTTATTTCTGTTTTAAATATTTGTTTCAGGAAATTAAACGCTGTGTGATTGATTTGAAAATGCCTGGATTTCAAATAGGATCACATCTGAACGATTGGAATTTGGACGCATCCGAGCTGAACCCTGTTTATAAGGTACATATTATGAAGCCAGTGCGTACTGAGAGCGTGAGTGTTAAGGTTGTACTATACTTTATTGTGACGCAATCTGCCGCGCGCCGCTGAACGCCGCCAAACGTCGCTAGGCGTTGCTGACCAAACGCCAATCGCCGCTAGGCGTTGCTAACAAAACGGCAATGGCCGCTAGGCGTTGCTAACAAAACGCCAATCACCGCGAGGCATTGCTAACAAAACGCCAATCGCCGCTAGGCGTTGCTAACGAAATGCCAATCGCCGCTAGGCGTTGCTAACAAAACGCCAATCGCCGCTAGGCGTTGCTAACGAAACGCCAATCGCCGCTAGGCGTTGCAGCCAATCGCACTAGGCGTTGCTAAAAAGCAATGGCCGAGGTTGCTAACAAAACGCCAATCGCCGCTAGGCGTTGCTAACGAAACGCCAATCGCCGCTAGGCGTTGCTAACGAAACGCCAATCGCCGCTAGGCGTTGCTAACAAAACGCCAATCGCCACTAGGCGTTGCTAACAAAACGCCAATCGCCGCTAGGCGTTGCTAACAAAACGCCACTCGCCGCTAGGCGTTGCTAACAAAAATACATTTCACATCTCTTTGGTGGCGTGCGACAATTGTTAACAATCAAGTTTTGTCGTACCGGGCAGGTTGTGATATGGCGCAGTTATTTGTTCTATCTATCAAACTTTAGCTTACAACTCAGACACCGTAAGGTTTAGGGCCCATATTATCAAATATGTATAGCAACTATCATCAGTTAGTAAATAGGTTTTCAAACTCACTAACTATGGCAGTTGTTGAACTCGAAATTGGTACAAGAGTAGAGCAAATAATATACGAAAATTGTGCTGGTTATACGGTCAATCATCATCTGTTGATAGGTGCTACACACATTTGAGAGTACGGCGGCCTATGTATTAATATATATTAAGTATGTGCTCGAGTTTAACCAAATCGCAACAGTACAAGGACAGTATTTTCGCCGAGTTATCTAAATTTCAATTTAGACAATTGAAGATATGAATGCTTGCCTATTTGTACATCCATGGGACATGCAAACAGGTGGACGAATGTCAAAATATTGGTTACCTTGGCTGGTTGGTACGTTTAGCCCCTTATTGGACAAAGTTTGCTACAACTTCAAGTAAAAACTGGTCAAAATTGTGTCTCGTGTATCATAAGTGTGCAGTACTACTGATCTGGCCATGTAAAGATCAGGGTGGAACGTTTTTCTGCGCGAATGTAATAGAGTAAGCCTAGGTTTAGACTAATTTTTCTTAGGTTTGGACAGACACTTCTAGTTAATATTGGTCACATTTATTATTATAAATCATAAAATCACTGGTCAAAATCTCCAATAGAAAATTTTCACCTCAGAACTAAAATTAATGTTTAAAATGAGTTTTTGGCGAAAATTAACGCGAGTTTTTGCGCTATTAAAGCAACGACTTTAAAACCTACATTTCATTCTACTTTTAACATTAGCAATTACTTATCAACGACGTTTCCACTTTCGGGCTGTGTAAAGATCAGAGGCGGAACGTTTTTCTGTGGGACTGCAATAGAGTAAGCTTAAGCTTTAGACTAAATTTTTTGCTTGGCTTAAGGCTTAGGCTTAGGCTTAGGCTAATGAGTACGCTTATTCTTACGATTAGGTTTAGGCTTAGGCTTACGCTTAGGAATACGCATATAATACTATTTCGTTCCTGTTGTTCACATTGGCCAACATTTGTAACGCTACATGTTATATTTTTCTCATCAGTTCATTTTTATACGTGGTTAAAACCTACACTTTTAGCTAATTTGCATGTACTTTTCCTTGTATCAAAATTAAAAACGTGTAAATAAAACCTCGACCGCAGTCCAAATTACGTATGTGTGACACTCCAGCTTTAATCATTTGGATTGCATGATTGACTACCGACAATTAATGTCAAACTTTTTCACGAATTAATTTATGGACAAACTTTATCTTTCAGGTATGCCATCAGAGACAGCGGTTGCAATTGCAAGCCTCATAATGGGTGGTATTTTTGAGCGTTTTCCAAGACTGCGAGTATGTTTCGCACACGGCGGTGGAGCGTATCCTTTAATTGCGGGTCGCATTGCTCACGGCCACGACGTCCGGCCGGACTTATGCGCTTGCGACTGTTCTGTGAATCCGCGTCAATTCAACGAAAGACTATGGTTTGATTCGTTAGTTCATGACCAACAAGCACTGAAGTATTTGATTGAGTTTGCCGGCAAGGTTAGTGATAGAGGCGAATTTGAAATATTTTTGATTAATAACGACCGTTCTTAATTTGTCTACGAAGGCCGGGGCACTAAATCCCTATAAGCTTAAACGTGAGCTTACGGTAAGCGTAAACATAAACATTTAAGCTGAATGCGACCCTGGCAGGCGGTTTCAAACTGGTACACGGATACCCTAAAGTATTACCAATGTGGGGTCAGCTAATATGGTTCGAGTATTTGAAGTTTATATGGCATTTCGCGGAAAGGTAACGGTTTGAGCCCGAATATATTAAACCGTGAACCAGGTATACGTACCGACGTAAAGCTGAAAGCACTTGCTGGTTGTGAACCTATTTTAAGGACCACGTCATGCTTGGAAGTGATTATCCGTTTCCGCTTGGCGAACATCATCCAGGTCAATTGATAACAGAAAACTGTGATCTTACAAACGACGAAAAGGTATTGTTTTATCCTACAAAGTAAATATTGCAACTTTTTGGCTGGGTTCTGTGAATAATTAATGCTGATTGGCTGATCCCAAAACTTTGCTATAAACGGGACAAAATATTCTTCGCCGTTCAAACGTCTTTTCTGATATCCGCGTGCCGACGGTTGCTTCAAAAATGGTTGGAATTTGAACATTTTTCTGGCAAAAAACCCACATTTTAAATTAATACAAAAATGGTTGCTAAATTTTGGTTTGGAGATCCTTAAACCAAACTTGGCCTGTGGGCTCCGATTCGATGTACTGAAGTGTCGGTTCAACGCTAATTTACGCGTGATTGAGGTAAACATTAAACGAAGCAGAACAATATTTTATTAATATTCAGGCCAATGTTACTTCAAGGGGCGTAACAGTAGATTAAGCGTATTCCTAAGCCTAAGCCTAAACCTAAGCGTTGCAAAAAATGTGTTCCTAAGCCTAAGCGTAAGCCTAAACGACAAAAATGTAATCCGGAATGTAAACTTACTGTTTTATGGACCCACCAGAAACCTGAAGGCTCCTTAAACTAACATGGATCAAATACCTGGACTCCACTTAAAATAACATGGACCAATAACCTGGACACCCCTTAAAATAACATGGACCAATAACCTGGACACCCCTTAAAATAACATGGACCAATAACCTGGACACCCCTTAAAATAACATGGACCAATAACCTGGACACACCTTAAAATAACATGGACCAATAACCTGGACACCCCTTAAAATAACATGGACCAATAACCTGGACACCCCTTAAAATAACATGGACCAATAACCTGGACACCCCTTAAAATAACATGGACCAATAACCTGGACACACCTTAAAATAACATGAACCAATAACCTGGACACCCCATAAAGTAACGCGGACCAATAACCTAGACGTTCATTAAAGTAACATGGATCAGTAACCTGGACACCCCTTAAAATAACATGGACCAATAACCTGGACGCCCCTTAGAGTAACACGGACCAATAACCTGGACGTTCATTAAAGTAACATGTGGACGTCACTTAAAGTAACATGGACCAATAACCTGGACACACCTTAAAATAACATGGACCAATAACCTGGACACCCCTTAAAATAACATGGACCAATAACCTGGACACCCCTTAAAATAACATGGACCAATAACCTGGACACCCCTTAAAATAACATGGACCAATAACCTGGACACCCCTTAAAATAACATGGACCAATAACCTGGACACCCCTTAAAATAACATGGACCAATAACCTGGACACCCCTTAAAATAACATGGACCAATAACCTGGACACCCCTTAAAATAACATGGACCAATAACCTGGACACCCCTTAAAATAACATGGACCAATAACCTGGACACCCCTTAAAATAACATGGACCAATAACCTGGACACACCTTAAAATAACATGGACCAATAACCTGGACACCCCTTAAAATAACATGGACCAATAAGCTGGACACACCTTAAAATAACATGAACCAATAACCTGGACACCCCATAAAGTAACGCGGACCAATAACCTAGACGTTCATTAAAGTAACATGGATCAGTAACCTGGACACCCCTTAAAATAACATGGACCAATAACCTGGACGCCCCTTAGAGTAACACGGACCAATAACCTGGACGTTCATTAAAGTAACATGTGGACGTCACTTAAAGTAACATGGACCAATAACCTGGACACACCTTAAAATAACATGGACCAATAACCTGGACACCCCTTAAAATAACATGGACCAATAACCTGGACACCCCTTAAAATAACATGGACCAATAACCTGGACACACCTTAAAATAACATGGACCAATAACCTGGACACCCCTTAAAGTAACGCGGACCAATAACCTGGACGTTCATTAAAGTAACATGGATCAGTAACCTGGACGCCCCTTAGAGTAACACGGACCAATAACCTGGACGTTCATTAAAGTAACATGGATCAGTAACCTGGACGTCACTTAAAGTAACATGGACCAATAACCTGGACGCCCCTTAGAGTAACACGGACCAATAACCTGGACGTTCATTAAAGTAACATGGATCAGTAACCTGGACGTCACTTAAAGTAACATGGACCAATAACCTGGACGCCCCTTAGAGTAACACGGACCAATAACCTGGACGTTCATTAAAGTAACATGGATCAGTAACCTGGACGTCACTTAAAGTAACATGGACCAATAACCTGGACGCCCCTTAGAGTAACACGGACCAATAACCTGGACGTTCATTAAAGTAACATGGGTCAGTAACCTGGACGTCACTTAAAGTAACATGGACCAATAACCTGGACGCCCCTTAGAGTAACACGGACCAATAACCTGGACGTTCATTAAAGTAACATGGATCAGTAACCTGGACGTCACTTAAAGTAACATGGACGAAGAACCTGGACGCCCCCTTAGAGTAACACGGACCAATAACCTGGACGTTCATTAAAGTAACATGGATCAGTAACCTGGACGTCACTTAAAGTAACATGGACCAATAACCTGGACGCCCCTTAGAGTAACACGGACCAATAACCTGGACGTTCATTAAAGTAACATGGATCAGTAACCTGGACGTCACTTAAAGTAACATGGACCAATAACCTGGACGCCCCTTAGAGTAACACGGACCAATAACCTGGACGTTCATTAAAGTAACATGGATCAGTAACCTGGACGTCACTTAAAGTAACATGGACCAATAACCTGGACACACCTTAAAATAATGTGGACCAATAACCTGTACGCCCCTTAAAGTAACATGGGCCAATATTCACGTTGTGTTATATTTCCATAATACATACATATCCTTAAAATAATACAAAACATTTGTAGAAACGTTTTCAGATTGAAACACAAATTTCTAATTGAAATTTTTCATATCTGACACCCTTTGCACAATTCAGCCAATGCAAACATCAGGACAGACCGTTATTTCGCGGAACTGCAAAGTGAAGGAGTTTAACCATGCTGCACAATCAATACGGAGATATTAACATAGTTTAAATGCATTTCAAGTCAATTTATTAATTTTTTGAAGCAGAATATTAAAATACAACTCTGTAAATTCCAATGAATTGATTAATCAACTCGGATAGAGAATTAATTGTTTCTGGTTTCTAAGTTAACACCAGTAAATACTAACTCACACTGAGCTAATTTAATTTCGAATGAGTTGATTACTTACTTAACTCAGAATGAGTTAAAACAATGCCGAATTCTGAGTCCTAAAACACCTAATTCAACGCTCAGACGTCTGAGTAGATTCAACTCTTTCTGAGTTAAAATCAACTCACTGGTATTTACAGTTTTCCTACTTTACTAAGAAAGTAGTAATTGCGGCATGCAGTTCAGGTTTGCAATTTCAGACCAAACTGTTATGGCAGAACGCTGAAGCATTTCTAGGCAGAACGTTGATTCACGGCTAAATATCCTTTATCAACAGTGATAGCCATGTGCACTAAAGTTTATTCTTATTTGACTAATTTTCAATAAATCTTAAATGCGTTTTTAGCGTCGAATTCAAAACCAAAATAGCCAAAATTCGCCGCTTCTGGTTCTGGGTGGACAAATGTTAACCACGACATTTCCGGGTTTCACTTTGACAATTTTATAAAAATGGTTAATTTAAGAAATTATGCTTTTGTAACATTATATTTTCATAAATTTTTCAATGGAATTCAATTTTGAACCTAACATGATTTTTATTCGGTCAAAGTGTTGGGGTTTTCAGTCGTATTTAAAATTAGATCTACAAAGAGATATATTAGCCAAATATTTATACGGGCAAATAAACAGTAAACTACAATATTTACTTGAGATGCTGTCAAATCAGGGGGCTACCAATAGACACGGGGAGTTGCCGACGTCCCTATAAATAGCTTTAGAGTTTCTTGCGTTGCTGGTTGAAAAAGTACTTAGAAACTTCTTGACAGATGTCAGCAACAGATAAACCCTCGTTTCCGCAGCGGATTCAGAAATTTCTAAAACGAACGCCGCATCAAGCATAATGGTACAAAACACTTGCAAGCGGAGGAAGCGAAACGCCGAACGCCATTTTACTACTAAACCGTTATAGTACAAAATAATGGCTTTGATTCGTCGTTGCAGAAGGTTATGTAGGACCAGGTGGCGCCCTTTGGAACCGCAGGTGCATCTGTTGCTCCGCCGGGCCAGTGAAAAGAACAGGGGCGGAACAGTAGTATAAGCACATTCCTAAGGCTAAGACTAAGTTTAAGCTTAAGCCTAAGCATAAAGGATGGGCTTATTTCTAAGACTAAGTTTAAGCTTAAGCCTAAGCATAAAGGAAGGCCTTATTTCGAAGCCTAAGCCTAAGTTTAAGCTTAAGTCTATAAAGATGAGCCTATTCCTAAGCCTAAGCGTAAGCCGAGCAAAAACGTTAGCCTGAAGCTTAAGCTTACTCATTTCTAGCCCGCAAAAAAACGTTCCGCCCCTGATCTTTACATGGGCCCGCCGCCGTATGAGTAAAAATGCCTAACCTTGAGCGTGGTTGTAAATTTTATAAATTTATTCGTTTAAGTATACTTACAAAATAGTTATTATTTAAGTTTATTTTTTACTTCGAATTATGCTTTTTTAACCAAATTTACCACCTTTAAAAATCTCGGCAAAAATTATCGCGAAAGTCAACTTTAATCTTCGTCACCGTAATTCGAATTAAGCGCTTAAGTACATTAATTTTCTAGAAAGTTTCAAATGAAATGTTTATTAAGCGCATCAAATTTTCTTAAATATTTTAATTAAAGTGAACAAGAGCGGATAATCGCTATTTAACAAGTGTGTGCAACTGGGCATATTCTGTGTAGAAAAGAATGTACTCGGGACGCGTTGAGTTTTTGCCCTACTCCCCCTTTATTTAGAGGGGGGGTAGGTACAACCGGTTCAAACTACGGCACTTTATGTATATATGCATCGTGAAGCATGTTTTATATAGTTTAATTTAGAGGTATTCATGTGATAGCGTCCCCTCTCTAAGCAAGGCGGGGTCGGCCAAAAACGCAACGCCCGGTGGTACAATTTGTACTCCTCAAGACCTGCACGTTAATATTTGCACGCTCAATTGTGCTGGCAGAAAGATAAATCATCCAAACTTTTATAATTCAATATTCGTTTTCCGTTTCCGTTAATTTACTATCCGTTTACATCCTGGTAATTACCTATTACCGGTTGTTCAACAGCTGACTGAACCGGCCACAGCGTGAAACGGTCACATGAAGTTTACAGGCACGAATGTCGCTAGGATAATTTGGTATCTTTTGGATCATAGCGACAGGTTATTTAGAACATTGCAATGAGGTTTTTTCTCGACTACAGAAACTTTGTGCAAGAATTGCATCTCTTCAGTTTTCCTCCTAAGTGACCCTGGCGACCGGTGCTACGAAATCTAGATCAATTCGTCCCCTCATAGCGTCCTAAGCCTAAGTATAATACTAAGCATAATCCTAAACTTTATTTTAATCATAAAGTATATTATAATGATGATCGGACAAATAAGAAAATCGTCAAGATTTCGGTCAATGTAAAGAACAGGAGCAGAACAGTATTATAAGCATATTCCTAAGCCTAAGCGTAAACCTAAGTCTAACAGTAACAATGAGCCTATTCCTAAAACCTAAGCCTAAGCCTAAACCAAGCAAAAAATTAGTCTAAAGCTTAAGCTTACTCTATTCTAGTCTCACAGAAAAACGTTGCGCCACTGACCTTTACACGGGAGAAGATTTCGAATTACAACTTTACAAGTTGACGAAAGCTGTCGGGTGATGAATTGTCGTGATACGGGTAGCTGAATATTAAATATTACGATTCGAAACGTTTCCAAAGCCTACGGTCAGCACTGAAATTTTGTGGACCCAAAATAAGTGAAATTAATAAGTAAATCTTCATCCGCTTTACAATGCCGCAAAATAGTTTTTAGCAACGCTAAGAACAATTTTTTAATCCGATCGGCGGTGTTTTCTTCTATAAGTGTAAATAACCGCTTTAGAATATAACTGCAAATTAGACAGATTATATTGCAATACATACGACTAAAGTGTCTGTGTTTTGATTTGTTGTTTTAACTGTGCATCATATCACGTTTGCTTTGCTTCTTTCAACAATTTCTCAATGGATATCCGGCTGTGGGAAAAAAATCGACATCCGGCTCCGACTCCGGCAAAAAATCTTCATCCGCCTCTGGTTCCGGTATTTTAACTTGCCGGATAATTATTTTTTAAAATTTCAAAAAATTTATACCATCATTCGTATCTATGCCAACTACCATTCAACGGATTGACTTACTTTTACATATTTTTTCTGTCATTAAAGTAATGCAAATGCTTCAATGCGGCCGTGTACGTTCACAACCTTTATTGGGTTACAATGACTCTGTCAAACTAGACATAGTTAACAAATGGTATTTTAGAGGAGTAACAGAATATATCTCAGCATATTCTTATTTTTTCAAAGGGTAAGCCTTAAGCCTACAAAAATAGCTTTAATCTTACCCAGGGATAGGCGCCGGCCGGCAATGAAATGTTTCGGTCTCGTTCAACTTTTGGTCATCATATCGAAAAAAATATTTAAAATTTTCAAAATAAATTATTTCTAATGCTTTTTTCGTAGTTTTTTTACGTTTTATCACCATTTTTTGTGTGTTTTCAGAATATCTGCTATTAACACTTTCTCACATGAATATCTTCAATTTCCTCTGAGACCTACTTTTATGCTAGGATTCGAACTCCAGTGACTGGAGTGGGAGGCGTATACCATCACCACTCAGCTATAGGAGCTTGACCCTTGAACCCGAGGGGTGATCTCACGTCTTGTGGTGATTTTAGTACTATGTATACGTGTTGCAATTGTTAAACACGGTGCGATATATACTATTTAACGTATGTACACTGCGCATAAATTCTTAGCGAAATTTTATTCATCGCACATTAACTTTCGGACGTCCGGTTCCGGCAGAAAATCGACCTACGACTACGGTAGAATTTGTGCCGAAGGTTCTGGCAATTACAGTGGTGAAAATTTGTATAGTTTTACAAAATATATCTGTTTGACGCCTTTCGTTCTAACTTTTGGCACAATGTTGAGGAAAAAATTGCCGAGATTTCGTAAAAAATAACCGTAAAACTAATCGATTGAACACTACATTACAGATATTCGCTAAAATTAACAAATTAAACACCATTTTAACTCCCTAATTCCAACTCATATCGTCCTTCACCTCTGCCTCCGGCTCCGGCAAGTTTTGTTGATCTCCGGCTGCTGCTCCGTTATTTTTCATCTCCGGTTGTACCCTGAATGTATACTCAGTTTCGCAACCAGAAATTAATAACAAAAAGGGTAAGAAGATTGTCATACGAGCAAAGAAAGTTTTGTGAACATCACAAATTTTAAAGTAGTCTAAAAAATATCGGCCTTGGGGGATTGAAGTTATTCTCAGACGGGCCCATTTATAGAACAGGGCCGGATCGTTTTCCGAAGGGGCTATAATAGAGTCAGTTTCCGCTTTAGACCATTTTTTGGTTAGGCTTAGGAATAGGCTTAGGCTAGGAATAGGCTCATCCATGCGCTTAGGCTTAGGCTTAGGCTTAGGAATATGGTTATACTACTGTTCCGGCCCTGTTCTACACATGGGTCCTCAGACGGTGCACCCTCGCTTCCTCCTGAGTAGCGATTTTGGCTACAATCTGTTTTTAAGTTTCTATTGCAAGCTGGATAGTGAGCTTAGATTGCTAATCAGAGTGCACACACCAATATTTACTTAGCATAACGCAGTTAACTTCACTATATCTGTTTCTGTTAACACAGCAAAATAAAACATTGTTGACGTGTTATTTCAGTTCATAGCGGATCCTTACCCAAGGGGGCAGGGGGGACTGAGCCCCTCCCTGGAAAAATTTTGGGCTCCCCCAGAACATTTTCAACCTTTACTTGTAAGTCATTGAAAACCTTTAAACGCCCCTCCTGAAAATTTTTTAGCCTCTCCTTAGCAAGGTGAGATGGCTATGCGTCTGGTGCACAGTTCAAATTTAGCAACAAATTTTAGCTGGAATAAACCGGAGTATTTCTTAATTCGGATTGTTTACCTGCACGATTTGGGTCACGGTGTTAAACGTTGCGTTCAGTTTAACGTAGCTTTGAAATACAGCATGTTTCAATATAAGTTGAGGTTTGGCAAGCGAGTGACAGAGTTTCGTTTGACAAAGGCACCACGAATACTGCAGATTACTTGTGTCTTCAATCTGTTTTCCTTTATATCCGATACCTGCATTTCGGCTGGTTTGATAAGGCAACAGGTTTCGCGAGTATATATATATATATATATATATATATATATATATATATATATATATATATATATATATAATTCTTTAAATTGTTTAATATTTGATCCATATTCTCAAATGTGTATAGCAACTATGGTCAGTTAGTAACAGGTTTTTAAACTCACTAACTTTTGCAGTTGTTCAACTCAAAATTGTAACAGAAATAATGCCAATCATATGCAAAAAATGTGCTAAATTATGAGCCTCAGTATTCACTGGTTCGAAAGTTATAAAACCTATCACCAACTAGTGATTGGTGTTTACTTCCATACATATGACAATATGGGCCCAGTAGTGCAAATTGCAGCAAAATTAATCTAGCAGTATCGGGTATTGCTCAATAATTAATTGCAACACCGAACTGCGTAATCCGGCACACCAATTAATAAACCTAATAACGGGGGGCGGCAAACCTAAAACGCGTAAACCTAAGTACAATAATTGGTTCTTCCAAATTACACATAATGAAGACAAATTAATTGTCAAGCAAACATCATTTTATTGCTGATAAAAAATGCCTTAAAATGTGTCAAAATTGTTTTTGTAGCTGTTGTCTCAGGATTTCTACCCTGCGTTTTATTAATAACAGCAAGAGTAGATGATGCATGCTAACAAGCGTATGCAACTGGGAACATTCTGTGTAGATAAGAATATACCCGGCACGTGTTGCGTTTTTGGCGTACCCCCTTTTTTAGAGGGGCTATAACCTATGCGACCCTGACAATTTATCGATCCGGCAACAAATTGTTCCGCTTATTATTTAATTTAGGGTTATTAAATGTGACAGCGACCACCCTCTACACAAAGGGGGGTCAGCCAAAAACGCAACGCCCGGTTGTACATTTTGTACCATGCGGAACCCAAAGAGTTGCACACTCTTGTATCATGCACTCTTGATAACACCAACAGATATGTAAGCCAAAGTGTATTATTGAGCATCTATTGGGTTATGATACGTTTACTGGGAGGGTGCTAAATTGAATAATTTAGAGCGATAAATTGTAATCAAACGCATGTTATTGTGGCAGTTGCATAATGGTAAGGTTTATAGTAACATTTACAAAAATTACATTTCGAGTGTCGCTTGTGAGGTTTCAGCCCTCATTATATAACGCGCCCACGTGTATGCTGGGGCCCCCTGTTCATTAATTTTGCGGCTGCGCCAGATCTGCACGCTGCCTCGAGTACCCGTGGGTAAACGTGGACCGGGTACAAAAATTTCAAAGTGCGGGCCAATATTTGTTATTTCGACCCATCTAAAATTTTCATAAGAAACTTGAAACCAGAGAACAACTGGAATTTTGAAACTGTTTTTACCGTATGAGTGAAGCGTGAAAATATTGCGCTTTTGAAATTTCCTGTTTAAAAATATTCGCAGCTTTATTACACAATTGTATTGAACGCAGAAGACAAAATACGGGCTGTTAACGATAAAAAAATTTTGCGCGGATAAAGGCGGGCAACGGGTTGAAATGAATTTTGCACTGGTATACCCTCGGGTAAAAAATTAAACTTCCGCAGGTAAAGCGCAGCGAGAATACAGAAATGTTTATCCACATACACGAATCTAGAAATAACGCAGCGACTAGTTTTCAACTTCAGTTGAAATTTACACTTAAATTTGAGTAAATTTTATTTTAAAAAGAGCATTGAAGTGGAAGGAATTCCGTTTGAGTTTGAAAGATTTAAGTCAACCGTTAGCGAACATTTTTACGCCATTCTGTGTATTGTTGAATGCGATGAAAAATTGATTTATTTTAAATTTGAAATTTAAACTAACCATTGGTGTGGTTATGGGTATTAGCGTGCACGTTATATTTTCAATTATTTACCCTTCGAGTATCATTGCGGTGAAATGTTTCGTTTAATCCACACCGTTGAACAATTATATCGATTGAAACGACGGCGTTGCTCGGCGATAGCACGTAAATGAATTGTTTTTTCATGAAAATGCAAGACTCGGCCAATGTAAAGAACAGGAGCGGAACAGTATTATAAGTTTATTCCTAAGCCTAAGCCTAAGTTTAAGCGTTAGAATGAGGTTATTCCTAAGCCTAAGCCTAAGCCTAAGCGTTAGAATGAAATTATTCTTAAGCCTAAGCCTAAGCGTTAGAATGAGGTTATTCCTAAGCCAAAATCTAAGCCTAAGCCAAGCAAAAAATTAGTCTAAAGCTTAAACTTGTTCTATTCTAGTCCTATAGAAAAGCGTTCCGCCCGTGATCTTTACATGGGCAACTCCTACAATTACGATTCTCAAAATTGGCACAAAAGTTGCACGCATCAAATGCGAAAAATGTGCGTAATTTTGAAGCCTCATCATACACTGGTTCAAAAGTTACAAGACCTATCACCAACTGAACTGCTGATAGGTTCTACACACATTTGTGAATACGCTCCTTTGACCCTGTACCAGTTGGTTATAACGCGCTGCGTAAAATGGACCAATCACGTTTCACCGCAATTATATGGTTTATTCTGTCTAACCAGAACCAATCACGTTTCACCGCAGCTGTCTGGTTTATTCTGTCTAACCAATCAGAAACTGTTGCTGCAGTGGCTACTCTGTTTAACCAATCACAAGCTGTTGCTGCAGTGGCTATTCTGTTTAACCAATCAGGAGCAGAGTTTCTGCAGTGTCCAGCCATTGTGACAATTGGTTCTGCGACAAGCCATAATAGCGATATGGCCAAATTGATGCACTGGCAGTTGTGCTTCTGTAATACTGATGAATATCTGTTAAAGCAATTAGCATACAAGTGTTTTAGGTCCCCGTGTTATTTTTACAAATTTGAAAATTTGTAAAAACGCTTAAGACTTTTCGATTCAATCTCGAGTCAGATTTTGAAACTTTTTGCATATTTGAGCTTCTGAAGACTGCGGCCATGACACTCATAAAACCAGAAGTCGCATTGCAAAAAATTGGCAAACTTCTGATTCAGTTGAGATCAAAGTGCGTCGAATGGTATATATTGTGAAATTTTTAGCAAACTTATTATATCAGTCCAAATCTCTTTAGTACCTCAAAAATAGAATGTTCTAAAATGGAAAATTTGTGCGTGGAATGTTCAGTTTTGGGAAGCTCAAATATGCAAAAAATGAAAGAAAATCGAACTATTTTTGAGCGAACGTCAGAACTGAGGCGTTAGAAAAGACGACTAAAAGAATTAAAAATAACTTGAACTTTCAGATTATATATATTTTTCACGGCAAAAATATACTTAACCTGTAAACAAATAGAATCATGGTTGATTTAATTGAAAAATACATGGGCGGCTGGGGCCGATATCAAGCTTACCTTTACGTCTTGTTTTTGATCCCGTTCGCAATCCCAGGCGCTCAAGTGATGTTGTTTACGTTCACTGGTGCTGTCCCACAAACTCGTTGCTACATCGCCAGCATCGACAACCAAACGTCGCTCGCCGAATATTCAAATCCTGAAATAATGAACAGAAGTGAACAATTTTACACCCCAGAGACAAAATTTAAAGGCAAAACCCACTATTGTCGAATGTGTACTGAGCCAACGTTAATACTCCAGGGTAGCGCACATCACACCCACACACCATGCTTGCTGAATAAATCTCACCCGTGCCGTGATGGCTTCGTTTATGACCGTAGTCAATTTCGTACAACCCTTGTCGCTCAGCTTGATTTAACTTGCAATCATGCATGGAAACGCAGTTTAGCATCGTCATTTTTTATGGCCGGCTATTTGGTTGGTGCCGCAATTACTGGCGCCCTGTCAGACCGGTTCGGCCGTCGACCTGTATTTTTAACCCTTTCATTTTTAGGCCTCATCGGGTATCACTTAATGATGGCTGTGCCTAATTTTCCTATTTTATGCATTTTACACCTGTGTAATGGTGCCTTTTCACACGGCGCCTACATCACTGCGTTCGTTATCGTTATGGAGGTCCTGCGTGGGCTTGCAGCTACAAGTTTAGGGATCCTCGTCCAAGGTTTGTTCGCCCTCGGGTACATTTATGTCGGCGTCTGTGCTTACTTTATACGCGATTACCGGCTGCTACAACTTGCTGTCTCACTTCCGGCCGTTCTTGTGATACCATTATACTGGCTGGTACCGGAATCGATACGATGGCTGATACTTCACGGCCGGAAGCAGCAAGCAAAACGGCTGATCGAAAAAGCGGCTCGTATGAATCAAATTCAATATAAACCAAGCGAACTTGAAAACGATATTGACGAAGCGGGCAAGTATGACAAAACCGACACTCAGCCAAAAGCAACCATTGTCGACTTGCTAATCCGGAACCGGCATTTATCAACGATGACGTTGATTATATTTTTCGCGTGGTTCGCGTCAGCGATGACGTATTACGGGCTGTCGTTGAATACTGGCGAACTGCCAGGAAACGACTATGTCAACTATTTAATATCTGGGATTGTTGAAATTCCTGGATTCCTTCTCGTGATCCCAGTAATGCAGTATTTTGGCCGCAAAGCGGCGCTGATTGGCTGTTTTGGTATTGGCGGCGTTTGTATTTTAGGCTCAACGTTCACTCCTCAAAGCCTGCCGGCGCTCGTTGTGATCCTGGCGTCGATTGGAAAAATGGCCGCGGCGACGGCGTTCGCAGTCATCTACAATTATTCAGCGGAATTGTTTCCTACGATCGCTCGCAATACTGGAGTCGGATTTTCGTCGTCCTGTGCAAGGATTGGAGCGATCCTAGCCCCACAGATATACCTTCTCGGACAGTATACGGCGCCATGGTTTCCGTTTTTGGTCTACGGATCAACTGCAATTTTAGCGGCGCTTCTTGGTTTAAAGTTGCCGGAAACTCTCGGAAAGCCATTTCCGGAAACGTTAGAAGACGGAATACGACTAGCCGGCGGACGTGGTGTCGCTAGCGGCGGCGGTAGCGACGAGAAAGACGCGTGTCATTCACCTGCCGCTCCGTTGATTACAGATCAAACCCCGCTGGAAGACAAGAAACTAAGCATCCGTTAATCCGCGGAATATAAGGATTGCGCTATACTCGCTGAAAAGCCGGCGGATGGCGCCGCGTGCCGCCATACGCCACCAATTAGATTTTGCCGATATTTTTAATAGCGACGCATAGTGGCGTACCGCAGCACGCGGCACCGTCCGGCGCGCTAAGGCATAGCGCAACCCTAAGAATGCAAAATGTTGCTTAGGGCAGCAAAACAAATGTTACAGTTTGTTTTGTTTTAATTTTTTTATTGTATCTCATATATGCATTTTTAGTATTATGATGCAATTCTCATACGTCTTTGTTATACAATATGGTATGTAACAAGAATATCGGCAACCTGGTTTAGAACTCGAACTCGTGTCTCTGCGTGAGTATCACGACAATTCGTTGGGCCAAAAGTGAATGCAATTAGGCTTGAAAACAATTGTATTTTAAATTGGGTTAAACGCAATTTATTGATTTTGACCAATGCAAAGTTAGCATTTTTGGCCAATGTATATGTAGAACAGGGCCGTCACAGTAGTATAAGCACGCTGCAAAAAATAGTGAGTCAAATTGAAACTCTCCGAAATAGGCTTTTCCGGACTACACAATCTGAGTCAAATTCGACTCCGCCAGAGTCAAATTTGACTCATCGAGCGACTCAGTTAGTCGAATTTTGACTCAGTTTGTGTAGTTCGGAAAAGCCTATTTCGGCGAGAATCAATTCGACTCACCATTTTTATAGTGCATATTCCTAAGCATAAAGCTGGCCTGTGTGAAGATACGGGCGGAACATTTTTGTGTTGTACTAGAAAAAATCAAGCTTAAGCTTTAGACTAATTTTTTGCCTGGCTTAGGCTTTGGCATATGCTCATTCTTTACACTTAGGCTTTGGCTTAGGCTTAGGAATATGCTTATAATACTGTCCCGCCCCTGTTCTTTACATTAACCCTTAAGCCTAAGCTGAAGCGCAAGAATGAGCTTACACCTAAACCTAAACCTAAGCTTAAGCCTAAGCCTAAGCAAAAAATTAGTCTAAAAATAAAGCTTACTGTATTACTTACACAATCCCGCAGAAAAACGTTCCGCCCATGAGCTTCACATGTGCCGCATTTTCAAAATAATAATGACCGTATATTGAAACAAATGTTTGCCTGTGCTTTTGAAATAATACTGCCTTTACTACAGAACCTTGTTATGTTTTCAAGTACTCGTTGCGATCCTGGGCCCATCTAAAGATCAGGAGCGAAGCGATTTTCTGTGGGACTGCAATAGAGTAAGCTTAAGCTTTAGACTAATTTTTTTGCTTGGCTTAGGCTTACGCTTAGGCTTAGGAATATGCTCATTCCTACGCTTAGGTTTAGGCTTAGGCTTAGGCTTAGGAATATGCTTATAATACTGTTCCGCCCCTGTTCTTTGAATTGGCCCGAGCCTTTAAATAATATTAAAAATGTAATGATTTCTGTAAAATTGTCACTGGCCCTTTGCAACCGGTTTATTCGAAAATGGACCACGACCAATTTCTAGGCCCATGATTCTATTAGGGCCGTCCCGGTTTCTGGTGAGTCTGTAAAAGAGTATGCTTACATTCTAGACTACATTTTTATTTGCTTAGGCTAATAAGCTTAGGCTTAGGCGTATGCTTAGGAATACGCTTTTGCAACGATTAGTCGTAGGCTTAGGAATTCGCTTAATATACTGTTACGGCCCTAAAAGTAACATTGGCCAATTTCTACGTCCCGATCAGGTTCTACGCTAAAATATGGTATCTATTAGTAGCCAATCAAGAGAGACAACTTTATATATTTTTGCACCAGCTTTTGACTGGCAAAATATTGCGGCAATGTGTTTTTAAGCCAAATTGGTGAAAAATATGACGGAACCATTGCAATATTTTGTAAATTTTGCGCGTTGGGTGCAATTGATTATTCTTAAAATACCAAAATGATTGCTAAAACGCTGTCGTATCGTCTACCACTGAAAAATCTTTACTCCAAATTTCTTGAAAATATCCTGCAGAAGTCATTAGCCAATGACAAAGCAGCTTCATCGTAGATGTGCTGTAGTTCTAAGAAAGGTTCGTTACTACTTGCGAACCAACGGAGGGCATCTATTGCTGGGTTCACGTTATTACTGGGGCAGCTTGGGACACGTTTTGTCGCTATTAGACTATTGGGTAACATTTTGTCTGCTTATAGACCCCATATCGTATTCAAAAATTCGTATTTGTCTGATATAATGTGTAGGTCACTTTCTGTTCTTCAATCTCATATGATTTGTAACATGAATTTTTTTATGCCACGAAAACACTTTTTGTTCATTGGTTGAATAAATTTCGCCAAAGACCATTGGTTAACCGTTAACCCAATCACCGACCGCAAAAACTTACAACCGTGCAAATTTTGATATGTTTAAACCATTCGCAAATGGCGATCCCAATTGAATCAAAAAATAGCCAGAATGGCCTTCTATTGATTGGTGTAAAAATTAGGCTTTCAGAAATCAAAATTCAGCATTATAATTTACACCAAATGGAACGTTTCGTTGCTAAACATAACGAACCGATGGATTGTTTGTGTTTGGCTTCACGCTCGCGAGCTTTTTTTCACTATTATACACTATAAATACATCACACCGCAAATGCTGAAGCAGGCTTTGGGGCCCAAAATTTTCTGGTGGGCGCCCCTTGCAATGATCAAAATATTATTCAAATTTTTTGTTTAAAATCTTGTTACGTTGGGGTCTTCTATTTGAGATGAACCCACAAATAGACGTATGGGGTGGCTGCTCCGACCCTGCACGCAGCATCAACCATTGGGAGTTGTTGTTCCGCTCCTGCGAGGCAAGCATCTATGAACCCTTGAATTCAGCACTGAGCGGAGTCCATTTTCTCAAATCAAATCTAATTTTAACATTTAATTTTAGTGCTTGGGTTGCGCTGTGCTTTTGTTGACTTCGGCGCCGTCCGTCACTGTGCGTCACCCGTCCGGCGCCGCCCGTCACCGTGAGGTATCGTACGCAAATAACTCACGTACGATAACGTATGGTACGAACGGTGACGAACGGCGCCATACATGAGACGGCCAATGTTACTTTAAGGGGCGTAGCAGTAGATTAAGCGTATTCCTAAGCCTAAGCCTAAGCTTAAGCGTTGCTAAATGAGTTCCTAAGCCTAAGCCTAAGCCTGAGCGTTGCAAAAATGAGTTCCAAAGCCTAAGCTAAGCGTTGCAAAAATAAGTTCCTAAGCCTAAGCCTAAGCGTTTCAAAAATGAGTTCCTAAGCCTAAGCCTAAGCGTTGCAAAAATGAGTTCCTAAGCCTAAGCCTAAGCCTAAGCAAAAAAAATGCAATCAAGAATCTAAACGTACTCTTTTATAGACCCACCAGAAACCTGGACGCCCCTCAAAGTAACATGAACCCATGTGACGCACGGTGATGGTCGGCGCCCAAAGCCGAGTATAGCGTAACCCTTAAACTGTTAAACAACATACACGTTGAATTTTACTTTACCAATAACGGCTCATGTAAATATTAGGGGCGGAATGTTTATTCTGTGGGACTGAAATAGAGTAAGCTTAAGCCTTTAGACTAATTTTTTGCTTAGACTTATAGGAATATGCTTATACTACTATTGCGCCCCAGTTCTACATATTGGCCCTGAAATCACAAACTATTGAAGCTTGTGAATCCAACAAAATAAAAAACGTTATTCAGTGGCAGATCCAGAAATTTCTAAAAGAAAGGTCACTAAACCTAAAATACAAAAGTTTTGGAACAGCTGCAAACTGTTCGAACCACTTTTAAAATTACAATGGCTGGATTTCTGAAATGTTACTTAAGTATTTGCTTAAGTTATACTTTACGACAGATCTGTTGTTAATCTGTAATAAATCAAATTTAGTCAGTGACATAAGTATTTACCTCGCTTAAAAGTACGCCGCTTTTAAAACCGGCAAACCGATTAAATAACTGCTTTAGCATAGCGCTTTTATAGCGTTTGAAAATATCCGGGCGCTTCTTCATCGTCATCGCTATGGATTCGACTGCAAGTTTCCGGACATGATTGCCCGGGCCGGATAGACAAACAACAATTGCTGTCCATACTTCCTGTACTAGTCGCGTATTCTGATAGGTTCGTTGGCTCGTTTAAACTCGTATCCGATTGGTCCGTTTTGAAAGTTGGGACGCTGTTGTTTGAGTCGTGACATACACTGATTGGATGATGACCAGGAAGCTTGACTAGATGGTTTCTTAAAACACGAGATTTGTTTTGAGGCGTTATTTCTACCAACATTTTTGGGCATTCAAGATATTTAGGCGCTGTGTAAAATATCCAGGGACGGGCCAGAATGAAAGCCACTGAAGCTGCGGCCCTAAGGCCTACTCCTATTATGGAGCCTGTGACCTCATAGTCCACTCTTTCAAGGGGCCTTGAGACCTCAGAGTCCAGTCTTTCTAGGGGCCCGTACATTTTCCTTAACCTAAGCCTAATCATAATGATCGTCAACAAACTGTGGATTATAAAATTGTCGGTCGACGAGTTGCCAGGATACAGATGACGGCTCACGGTACGTTAAGGGGCGTCAAGGTTTCTGGTGGGTCTATAAAAAGTAGGTTTAGATTTTAGATTGCATTTTTTGTTTAGGCTTACGCTTAGGCTTAGGCTTAGGCTTAGGAACACATTCTTGCAACGCTTAGGCTTAGGCTTAGGCTTAGGAACACATTCTTGCAACGCTTAGGCTTAGGGATACGTTTAATCTACTGTTACGCCCCTAAAAGTAACATTGGCCCACATGACTGTGATACCTGCTGTGTAACATAATCGCTTACAATGATGACTGGCCAGCAGTGAGTGTTTCAATTTGACTAATCGATCCATTGTCAGATCCGGGTACCGGTTCATTCAAATATTTTTGGTCTTCCACATCCGAGCTTTCCAGATGGGCACCAGTTTGCTTGTTGTCATCTGCTGCAACAATCGACGCGTCTGTTAATCACATTTGGTACGCTTTATGGTGCCGCGTTTCGGCCCTTGTAAAGATGAGGGGCGGAACGTTTTTGTGTGGGACTGTAATAGAGTAAGCTTAAGCTTTAGACTAATTTTTTAGCTTAGCTTGGGCTTAGGCTTAGGCTTAGGAATATGCTCATTATTACGCTTAGGTTTTAGGCTTAGGCTTAGGAATATGCTTTACTCTTCCGCCACTGCTCTTTACATTGGCCAGGATTTCTAACACTAGGTACGTAGCCTACATCTTTACGACGGGCATCCAACGGTTTCCGATGACTTACAAGAACGAGATTAAATCATTTGTAGGGTTTCAAAATTTTTCAATGGGTGCTCACAGCCGTCATGACTCGCCTCTGGCTGTTCGAAAATATTGCAGAAACAAGCAACATTTTCTTGCAGTTACTCAGTTTTGTTCGGACTGTTATCCGGCATGTCTTCCGTCTAGAACGGTTGCAGATTGGATGACCTTATGGCCCCTATTCTCAAATCTATATAGCACCTATTGCTAGTTCGGTATAGGGTTTCAAACCGGCTTACTGCTTCCATTGCGTATTTCAAAATTGGCACAAAAGTAAAACAAATCAAACACAAAAACTGCGCTGAATTTCAAACCTCACCATTTACTGGTTCGAAAGCTACAAGAATCATGACCCATGTATAGAACAGGGCTGGATCGTTTTCCGGCGGGGCTGTGATACAATCGATTTAAGCTTTTTAGGCTTATGCTTAAGCTTAGACTTAGCAATAGGCTCATCCTTTACGCTTAGGCTTAGGCTTATGCTTAGGATTAGGCTTAGGACTATGCTTATACTACTGTTCCGGCCCTGTTCCATACATGGGCCAGAATCATTATGAACTGGTGACAGGTGCGGATCACATTTGAGAGTACGAGTCTACAACGTCTGAAGCTATTGAATTGATGCAAATTTAGTCTAATTTGAACAATTAGGGATATTGAACTGAGGTCACCTAAGGGCCGAACGCCCTCTGAGCGTAGTGAGCTCTAGCTGTGGCACTGCGGAAACGTAAGAGTTAATTGAAATCTGAACGTGAATTTTGATTGGTTAAAATAAATCAAAATATTAACCAATGGTAGGTTATTTCTGACAATTCATATATACACTTTCGAGATAATTTGGTATTAAAGAATGTTTTGAAGTTTTTTTAACTCCACACTGAATTATTGTTCTAAAAGTTGACGTTTGAGTCAAATTAATTGCCAGGGGCCGCCCCCCAAAAGTTACCGGTTTGAAACCTGTTCAAATTTTACCTTCACCACCGCTGTCGCCTGCCTTTGATCTGCGGTATTTTGCACGCGCGTTTTGAAACCAAACCTAAAATAAGTGATTATCGAATAGCCTACACCATAACCAGCATTACACTGTAAATTAATTATAATTTGCCTGATTTTAAAATTTTGCATGAAAATAATGACCAGTGTATAGAATACGGTTATAACAGTAGTATAAGCATATTCCTAAAGTCTAAGTCTAAGCGTAAAAAAGATATTATACCTAAAGCCTTATTCACACGTGCAAGTTTTTGCTACGAGAACTTGCAGCTTCAATTTGCACTTGCAAGTTTTGTCCAAAATCCCGTTCGAAGAACTTGCAGCTGCTGCAAATAATTCATTAAATATCAAAGCTAGAAATTTAGTTCACATGTGTGAATAAACATGCAATTTCAATGAATTTATTGCACCTGCTTTCTCATTCGATGATTTAAAAAATGCAAGTTCTGTGTGCAATTTGCAGCTGCAACTTCTCGCAGCAAAAACTTGCACGTGTGAATAAGGCTTTAGCCTAAACATAAGCATAAGCAAAACGATTAGTCTCAAAGTTTAAGCTGAATTTATTATAGTGCCGTAGACAAACGTTCCGCCCCTGATCTTTACATGCGCTAAAATAATGAAGGCAAGAAATTGCGTGAGTTGTTGCTGAAACATCAGAGTCACCAAAATCAGGCGTCGGACGACAGACTGTTCAGCAAAAACGTATATAAAGCTAATTTTTCGTCAGTTTCCTGGTTTACGCTTTTCGTTCAAGGGAGTTTTTGCATATTTACACAATATATATGCTTATAATTTTGTAACTACCAAAAACATTAATTTCTAATGTTCTGAATTCCGAGAAAAATATGGCCAGTATCACTTTGGGACCATTTCATTAGCGTTAAATTCCATTTGAATTTTTGAATTTGCTTCCAAAAAAATTAAGAGAATTCGCCCCCGCCCCCCCAAGCCAGGTTTGTAGCCAGAGAAGGATAAACATTTTTCAGGAACGGCATACAATGGTTTTTGATGACTTACAAGCAAGGTTGACAATTTTTCAGTTAGGAAGGCAAAATTCTTGTAGGGAGACTGCCCCTCCTAGCCCTATTGGATAAGGTCAGCCGCATGGTAGGGTCCTTTACTGTACATCTGTTTCTAGCGTATTTGACGACCAGAGCATGCAGCTTTGCCGTACTTAGCGTGGTACCTGACACAAAACATACCAGCCGATACACTGCAAAAACAGTGACTAAAATTGACTCTCTCCGAAATAGGATTTTCCGGACTACACAAACTGAGTCAAAGTCGACTCCGCCAGAGCAAAACGTGCAACTCAATGAGTCGAATTCGACTTTGACGGAGTCGAAGTTGTCTCATTTTGTGTAGTCCCGTAAGAGCCTGTTTCGGAGAGAGTCATTTTGACTCACCATTTTTTGCAAAGTAGTTAAGTGCCTTCCAATCTAAATTCAGTTTTGTCAGATCAGCCATCAAACGTTGCTTTTGATATCTCTAGGAATTGTCAATTATTTTGTTTGAAAAGCCGTATTTTAGTCATTTTGTCCGTGTTACTTTCATGCCACTTCAAACACTGGCGTATGTTAGGGAAGGAATCGAGGGAA
Organism: Enoplolaimus lenunculus; assembly: GCA_030248215.1. NCBI lineage: Eukaryota > Metazoa > Nematoda > Enoplea > Enoplida > Thoracostomopsidae > Enoplolaimus > Enoplolaimus lenunculus. Next base: position 3,358 of record JASANG010001738.1, on the reverse strand, counting down.
TATGTTCGTCTCAGAGCTAATGGTGAAACTAGAATAAAACAACTTTTAACAAAGCTTATAACAACGTTTTGGAGTGTAGAAGTCAAAAAGTTTATTTCTATAAGGTTATACAGTGCAAGAAATGGTGAGTCAAATTGACTCTCTTCGAAATAAGCTTTTCTTGACTACACAGACTGAGTCAAATTCGACGCTGCCAGGATCAAATTCGACTCACTTAGCGATTTGACTCTGGCGGAGTTGAATTTTGACTCAGTTTGTGTAGTCACACTGTAAACTCCAATGAGTTGATTACCCAACTCAGCTAGTGAGTTAGTTATTTCTGAGTTAATAACAGTTAACATTAACACACTCTAAGTTGAAGTGATCCTCACTCTGAGTTCAGTTAATTCAGCGTAAGTTGAATAATTTACTCAGAGTGAGTTTTAATGACTCAGAATTCTGAGTTCTGAAAGTCCTAACTCAGATTGAGTGATTCAACTCATGCTGAGTTAATATCAACTCACTGGGATTTACAGGGCAGTAAAAGCCTATTTCGGAGAGAGTGTATTTGACTCACCATTTTTTACAGTGTACTTTCCCAATTTGAACACCTGGCAATGATTCTGTAAACAAATACCTCAATAAGTTCAATAAGCCGCATCCCCACTATTCTTTATGAGTACAGAACTTTTCAACCCGACCAACCTGTAAGACTCGTTTGCTCAACCCAGTCCGCTGTGCGAGTTGTTTTAAATCTTTTGCGTCAGGATTGTGATTCAGTGAAAAATACGCTTTCATCGCCTTCAATTGATGATGTTTGAACGATGTTCGCATTCGTTTGACTCGATGATGAGTTCCTGACGCCCCGAGCAGCAGTGACTTCCCGCTGTTCAGTGTTGATCCTGGAGTCGAACACAGCTCACGTCCTGGATCGGCTCGCAACTCGCCAGTCTCGTAGCCATCCGTTGTTGAAGATGCTGAAGCAACGCCCGTAGCCAAACCAACATGCAAGACGGACTTAAAAGTTGCTCAGGAAGGAGATGTAAGCCATTCAAATGATTTATAAGCGAGATTTAACCCGTTGAATGAGTGTGGGACAATTCCTCCCTCGGGCTATGGACCCGCTGTAAAGGTTTATTCGATGGTCAGTTTTGGTTTTACTTTCGCAATTTGTTTTAAACTCCGATTAGAGCCCGTGTTGCCAAATGTGTATAGCATCGATCATCAGTTGGTAATAGGTTTTCAAACTCACGAACTATTGCGTTTGCAAATCTCAAAGTTTGAACAGCAATACGGTACTTAAATCAAGTCTGAAAATTGTAATGAATTCTTAAGTTCTTCGTTCAGTGATTTCAAACTCACAAGACCTATCATCAACTGGTAATAGATGCTACACGAATTTGAGAATACGATCGTAGAAGAAAATTAGAACAGTTCCGTTAACCTATATTTAGCTCTTGTTGTATATTATTTATTATTATTATTATTATTATTATTATTATTATTACAAATTGGTGAATTTGTTTAAAAAGGTGCAGGGGCGAGAGAATGATTATACTCATTTGGATGAATACAAACAGAAAATTGCTGACCGACCATACTTGAGTTCTTTAGAAGTAACCGAAATTTCAGCTTGCAATTTCACTAAATACTGATTTTGTATTTGGAGTCAAAACTTTTCGGTATTTTCAAACCGCATTTTTAGTAAATTTTAGCACTGATCTGAGTTGTTTTTAGTTGTAATAATTTAAGCAAAAGGTATTAATTAATGTAAGTTACAATAAGTTACGTTAAAATGTTCTGCCAACCATTTCCTATATATATTCTATATATTAAAGATGGAACGTCGAACATACGTATTTTGGGCAGCGTTCCAAGTTTCCAACAGATTATTCTTTGCGTTACGTATGCCAATTAAGACTGTATGCATTGAGAATACCTATTGTATCGGGTGTGTTTTATATATCTGCAAACAACTACAGCTTTTCAAAAAAAGAATTTTCTTAATTTCGTTCACTTAAATATGAAGAGCCCAGGCAACAAATAAGCCTAGCAAAAGAGAAGCCTTAGTCCAGTTGCGCATGTGTGCAACTACGTGTACTAGTTTATATTATTAAAGCTGGAATGCCACACATACGTATTTTGAGCAGTGTTCCAACTGTTGTAACGATTGTTTGATATACAAACTAGAGACAGCATATATATGCAAAATATAAACATATTCTTACAAAGTTTTGTGAAAAATATTTTAGTGATGCAAATTTGTAACCACGTTGACAAGTTAATTTTGAAGATAATCAAATAGAAATTAGCTGAATTCTTAACATTTTTAAATATTTACAATTATAATTTCGTACACTTACCCGCGTTTATCTGTGTTGTGCCAATTGTTGTTCGCTTATGTGATGATCGTTTCTTTTTAACGCGTTTTGATGTTGCCGCAACGTTGACCATTCCAGTGGTGTCCTATAAAACTTATGCAAATTACACATATCAAACGTATTTTTGCACGAAAATTAATATGAATTCTGAAAAACTGTATAATAATCTTGTTGCGTTTTTAAACTTTTCGTCAAATAGCTACATTAGTGCCGGATCAGGCTAGGGTGAGGTCTACTCCATAAATTTTAGGGCAGGGGCATCATTGTAGTTGTATATTGACGGCTATTTTTATTTAAATTTTGGTTAAAGGGACCTGTTGTTGGTTTGGAGTCCCCCAAAAGGCGGTATACTGGTGGCTGCTCTGGCCATGGCTAACGCTCTCCTTGGTAGAGTAATTTTGTCTTAAGTTAATTCAGTTCAATCAAACCTTTTAAAAATGAGTTTGCTAAAGCGGAACCTTGTTTCCATTAATAGAATCCGTATTTTTGCACCCGCCTCTTGCCCTTAGCATGCTCACCATGCTAGGCGAGCGGACTAAACAATTTTCAGGAAGTGGCAGACAAGCGTTTTCTGTGACTTACAAGCAAAGTTAAAATTTTTCTAAGGATGGCCAATATTCTTCCAGGGGTGCTAATTCCCCTTGCATCTGAGTACGGGCCCACCCGGCTTATAGTATAATTAACGTTCATACCTGCACTGGAAATTCCAATGCGTTAAATAATCAACTCAGCTAGTGAGTTAGTTATTTCTGAGTTAATAACAATAAGCATTACTCTGAGTTGAACTTATGTTCACTCTCAGTTTATATGATTCCGGGTGAGTTGATCAGTTAACTCAGAACCTTGGAAAGCTGTGGCTGGTCGGGAGGCCGATAAGTTCATCCCTGGAGGCAGGGGCTTATCCATGATTTTAATTCCGAATGGTATAACTTCATGTAAACTGGTTTTGTCCCCTAAAATTTGATATCAAGGGGGATCAAAACACGCTAGGCGTGCTT